>CAJQZM010033327.1:0-15568 GCA_907164665.1 Colias nastes
GGTTCAATTGACCCATATTTTTTTTCCTATGCGGGCTTGTAGTCTATTGCGCTTGTGTTATGGAAACCAGCTGGCTGATAACCATACATATGTAATTTTAAATAAATACTTCTATAGATAATTAACACCCAGACACAGAGCAAACATCTATGTTCATCACACAAATATTTGCCCCGGTTGGGAATCGAACCCACGACCTCTGGCTTGGAAGGCAGGGCCAGTCAAATTCAAGTCAAATTAATTCCTAACCTTTTGTACCTGTGTTAGCGTTAGTTACTATTAAGTATTCTGTGCCTATGTCCTGCACCACGAAACAGGTACCTACGCAACGACAGGATCACAGGAGTAAACTACTCATACAACGACAAGATGACACGACACACGACACACACGACTGACAGTAATATTACAGAATATTCGCTCACTATCGCACACCTTCTTGAATGGTAACTGTCAGATTAAAAGATATAACCTACATAACTTCTACGCGACCTAAGCGATACAAGATAGATTTTGATCATCTAATAAGAACTTATTAGATTATTACTAGAACATAGGTACTAAAATATTCTACCGACGATCGCTATATCTGTCTAATAGGTGCCTATCTACAGTCTATCATCAGCCTATCATCCAAATATGTATTTAACCCATGTCAAAATAATAGTAGATAGGTATAAGGTAATAAGATACGCTTGACTTGAATTTACGATAGCTGCTAAAAAAAATCTATACTTTTTAATTTTACATAGTAAAAGTCGAATGCACGTGGCATATACGATACCCAGAAATGCATTCCTTGCATACAGACCTTGATGTATATCGTTACACTGTTGGTAATAGACGTTTCCCTTTCAAGTTTGAAACTTTACATACAATGTTAACAACCTCAATGAAAGGCCGCAACTCCAGGTAGGTAGGTACTATTAACGATCACAAATAGGCTCCAACTATTTCCAGTTAGGTTTACTTATAAATATTTCAAACTAGCTTTCCGCGCGCGACTTCAACCCAAAAACCCGCATAGTTCCCGTTTAGTTTCCGTTACTTCGGGATTTCCGGGATAAACCTATCCTATGTCTTTTCGATGTAGGTTTAAGGCACATACCTACACTACCTACTCTGGCAAAAAAGCAATTTAGAAAATATAGTTCGAAAAGGAAAGAGCCAGTAAGAAAATCTGTAGTCGCTCTTTTGCAGTCATATAAATTTCTATACCTGACTAGCATCATAGTTCCACTTGACCATAGGATTATATTCCACCCAACGGCTCCTGCCAATCATGTAATACGTATTCTCGAAATATTTATTTCCAAAAGCATCTGTCCCCACCAGCTTGCCTTCCTATAAATACATTAAAATTAATAAAACCGGTCAAGTGCTCGAATGGAATCGTGCTTTTTGAATAATACATTTTTCTCGTAACTATGTCCTTACCTCACAACAGAAAAGGGATTCCTAATTCATGTGAATTCATGAATTAACATTGTTTTTACATTTATTAACTCAAAATGCATGATTAAACTAATTTAATTAATCAAAAACTAAAAGTTAATTGCAATACTATAGGATTTATTTCTGTCTGTCGCTTTGTTACTGGTCTCTTTTTAACATTTATACCTAATTACTTAGGTACTCCGTTTCAGTAGCTTGTGAAAAAAAATGTTAAAATAGTCGGTTAGTGTTTAAGTTTAAAAATATTTATTTGACTTGTTATATTTCAATTAATAAAATATATCAAACTATAGAAACTCCTGAAATCGAAATTCCAGTTTCTCAATCTTACGTCATAACTAACTTCAAAAAAAATTCGTCACTCTTATAGCAAGCCCATAGCATATAGGATCTAGGAGACCTTGAGATTTATGTGCCCTAATTTTGCAGAACGATAAAGACCGATGCTCCAAGACCATCAAAACAAGACATACCTATGTGATTTATTGTCTCAAGTTGTCAAAGGAACGGTTACATGAATAGGTACTCGCACTTTGTGTGATAAATAGGTATATGAGGAGAAGTTGATGCGAAGAATAGAGGAAAGAAAAGAGAAGGATAAGAAAAAGGATATGGGGGTTTTCCCAATCATCGAACGAAACACGGAAGCATTCACATGCTACTATTCCATTCGAATGTATTTTGTGCTGTGGTACCTACCTCTCCTGCCCCGGTGAGTGCTGAGTTGCTGACCCATTTCGTGCCAAAGCATGGACTCCCAAATGAAGAAATTTCCTATATGATAATTTCCTAAGCAAAATATACGTACAATGAATTATTAAGGTAGGTAACAGTTATTGATACTTACTTTCAGTGTATCGTGCCTCCATAGTTTCCCTAAAGACTTAATAGGGCCCCCATTCTTAACTATTATTTTAACGAACCGAGCCCATTTGTCTAAAGCTAAATAGTTGAATACCATCTTGTGTAATTAGCTTAGTTTCTTACGTTATTATGTAATTGTTTGTGTGTTTACAAACATGAGTTACTATTTTAGACATATTACAATTTTTGATTGATTTTAATATATTTTTTTTTTCGATGTCAAATTAAAACTAATTAAAGAGCTAACTTGTAAGTTTGTAAAACCTCCACGGGTATAGTATATATTCTCTATGTAATGTAGGTTTTTATTGTGGTTTTTATTGATATAACTGTATTTTATGTGATTTAATGTATTGTAGGTTGATTGTAGGTATATAGATGTGATTTTTATTTGTAGTATAATTTAGGTTCAATTTATTTTTGACATGTAGGTATTTTGGAATTTATTTTACTTGATCTATGAATTGTGCTAAATAATGTAATTTTTAATAAAAAAAATTTATCCCCTCAACTATGCTGTGTGTATACAATTTGGTTGGCATTTTACCACAACATGTGATTGTTCTATGAAAAATTGTGTATTAATCCGTCAAAATTGTCACTGTGGTGTGCACCTTTTTAAATAAATAAATAAATATACCTCTGACCAAGAACAAGTTTTATATTATTCAACGATTTATTGTACGACTCTTGTACGACTATACTATCATTGAAAATCATAAAACAATATAAATTCCTTTACCCATCAATGTTTCATGGAAGAATTGATTGAGATGTCGACGTTAATTCTGGGGAGTTTTAACTTTAAATGTATAAATAAATAAAACAAATTTTAAATAAAAGCAACGTTTTATTTTACCGGTCACTTAAAATGTCACAGCCAATGGTAGAACAGAAATTTACAATTTGACATAAAATGTACTAATGTGTATACTCGGCTCGGCGAGTGATGATTCCTATGACACTGACAGTTATTCTCAAGAGACAAACTTGTAATGGCGTCACCATTAAATTAGAAACGTATTGGAGGCTTCTAAAAATGGCATTTAAGTATTAATTTTTACGTAGCTTTATGCCATTACAATGATATTCCGTTGGAATTATAACAATTCTTAACATTAACGAGAAATTATTTCAATCTGACTTTACGTTTACGTCCTGCAAAACTTACACCGTTGGCATTTATCGACTAGTGCGGAAAGTATCGATAAAAAATGTCGATAATGGAAAAGAGTACATATTTTTGAAACCGGAAAAACAAACCAAATAGTGAGACTATACCTGAAAAATATCAATTTACCTATGATAACAAAAGTTTTTCAGGCAAATTAAATGGGGACATCCATTTTCATGATAAAATATACACTAGCGCATACGTGTTTAACGGGTCAAAAATTACGAGAAAATGATAAAGTGCATTTTTATGTTTTGGAAAACTTTCGTTTTACTTACCTACTAAAAAACTTAAATCAAAAACAACAACAACATAATAGACGTTAAAAAATTTAGTTTATAATATTTAGGGTAAACCACCCAATTATTGGCACTTTAAGCAGCTACTTCACAAAACCGGTGAAATTTTCATGTACAATTATGTTTTAATTAAGAAAAAAACATTTATACTGGTATTCTAATCTATGGAGAATATTATAAAGTACTTGTCAATTTTAAATTTAATCGCTTTATTTAATATAGTGAACCTTTAAAAGAAAAACCTAAAATACCAGTTGCTGGCATAGTCAAACCTTTTATTGGCAGTGATTGTTACCTATTATTGTCACTATTCTAAGACTGAAAAATATTTACAAAATCTTATGTAGGGCTTTCAAAGTGTGTACTATGACATTTTAAAGTTAATTTGTACCATTCATAAATTGAAATAAACAAAATAAAAGACTTTGTTAAAAGAAATGTCACATTTTTTTTTTTTATACTTAGATAGGTGGACGTTTGACCCCAGTCCCACCTGATGGAAAGTGGTGACGAGATCTAAGGTGGTAAGTCACGCCCGCCTAGAAAGTGCCTGTTAATTCGTCTCTTGAAAATTCCCATGTTATACTTCTCTGGAAAGATGGACGCCGGCAGAGAATTCCACTCTTTGGCAGCTCGCATTAAGAAAGAAGACGCAAAGCGTGCTGTGCGTGCAGTCGGCATTTCTACCAGATAAGGGTGGTATCCCGCCGTACGCCTGGACGTAATAATAATAATAAACGCAACCACTGCGGCCAGCCAGACAGCCCGGACTCTAACCGAAATAGTAAGAGAAACAGTATATCAAAGAACCAGCTATACTAAAATTCTCTCTTGTCAACGTCGCTAGCTCCTATACGATAGGGATCGTGGTTCGCCGTGCCGAGTATAGTTAGTACCGGAAAGAATGAGTACAGTTTATTAATTTGATATCTGTCGATCCATATTATAATTCTGTAATTCGAAATGAATTTTGCAATATATTCAAAAGACCAGCACATTTTATCAATTTTAATTATTCGTTGGGAATCAAGTCGTTATTTCATTTAAAATTCCATACCTACATTATACACTTATAAGATTGTATACAGGAATAACAACAACCCATAGTATATCATACTTTTACTTGTGAGTAAAAAGGGTGTGTCCTTACAGAATTAAATGACGTCACTGCTACTAAATACAAACGGATAAAATCCCGTGTACCTATATGTTACTATTTTTAACAGTTACCGCGAAAGTACATATCACAAAAATGAAGTACTACTCAATCTACTAACAATACTAATATCGTGGCTTTATCGTGGAGTGCTTTTACATACGGCTACTGACACTGCCACTGACTGACACTAATTTATATACGACAATCCATTTATAAAAATCTTTACCATATCCCATTTTGATTAATATACAGAAGTTTTTTTGGTAGTTGTGCTTCGTTACTAGATTGTTCTATTGCATTCAATTCTATACAGTACAATTCAACGGATTCACAATTCGTATATCTGTAGTACACTATGGAACCACCAAAGAACAATATTCACACTAAACCCTTAAATGTGTCTTCTGACCTTGCTTCTGACCTTTCATTTGACCCACTACAAACTTCAAACGATGATGCAGAGTGCCTCTTTAGCCATATAAAAAGCTACATCAATAGGGGGGCTATTTTTCAATCCTTGGTTAAAATTTATTTGTCGAAAAACATTGTAAACAACCATTTCGAAGTGTTTTCCATCGCAAATTGACAAAGAGAATATTTTTAGATTGTGGCATAATACTTTATTGGTCGGATAAGTTTTAACAAAAGATTGAAAAATCGCCCCTAAATCAAACAAATTCTCAATTCATTTTAAAGCCGTATAAATGTTATAATTGAATCACTGATTTAGAAAATGCATGACTATCATATAGGTCTAAACACCATACCTTACAAAAACCTCGAATGAGTAGGTCCTAGCAACTTCTGCTTAATCAGACAATAGATAACTTTCAGTAACCGAGTGTATATTATCTAAACAACAACTTCGTAATTGAACTGCTACTGTTTTTCGAAGGAAATGAACACAATTTAGGTCCTCGCTGACCCTTTTAACCTAGCATACTACTTATGTAATAACTAATGATACTACGGGATACATCGTCTAGAAGCATTCATATTCTGTACATATTACAGATGAAATGACATTTGTTTTCAGTATCGAAGACTGTATTAATCCCGCAATCCTTACTGTACTATAAACAACTAGACTCACAATCGCCTTTGAAACAATTGTCAAAAAATGTCCGACCGATGTTTAAAACGTTCGTTGAAATAAACTTCGTATTTCGTGGCAGTATTGTTCAGTCTCTTGTATCGCTCATCAGAAAACTCTGCCTAATACACGCGAAAGCAGAGTTTTTCTTCGGACAATTTTTGGGTAAAATTGTGAGTGTACTCGTTTATTGTATATCTATATAGACTATCATCCAAAATTCAGCGAAATGTTTAGAATTTTTAACCATTGCTATTTTGTTACCTTTTTAAACAACATACATAATATACAGGGTGTAATCGTTAAGTGTGCACAGGCGATTATTCCGTCACTATTACAGATATCAAAAAACTTTAAACTGATATCGAAAGTACTTAACCTAATGAGTAAAATGGCCATTATAAATTTTTAAAAATAAAACGAGAAATATCTTAAAAATTAACTTTAAACCCTCCCATACATTTAGTATGAGATATGAATATCCCATGTACATTATAATGAAAGATTTTAGTGTTTTCTTTCTTTTTTTGGTTTTCTGGTTTAATTACTTCGCAAATTTGAAGGGAAGAAGTTCATTTAGAAACTGTAAATAGAGCTCCTCATTGTATTGCACATTGAGGACGTCACTTCGAAAATCTGCTATGAATACAATATGTATGGGAAATAAATTGCATGGGAGCATTTAATGTAACATTTTTGGATATTTCTCGTTTTGTTTTTAAAAAATTATTATGGCCATTTTACTCATTAGGTTAAGTACTTTCGATATCGGTTTTAAGTTTTTTGATATCTGCAACAGTTTCTGGAATAATCGCTTATGCACACTTAACGATTACACCCTGTATACCTATTTATTGAAGGATCTGTACAGGAATATTTAAGTATTTGAAGTAAATTAAGTACATTTGTCTATATATAAGAGCGATAGATTGCACCTTTACTTATTAAAGATATCAAAGGTATTTTGTTTTCGACTTTCGTTGTCGTTTTCCGTTCATTTCAATATTAATCTCTAATTTCACTCGTGCGCTCATTATAAAACATCGAATTACTTTGAAAACATAAATAATTTAAATATAAAGAATAATAGATAACGCATAATATGAAGCTTTGGTCGCTTATCTTTAAACACAAAATATATTAATATATTTTAATAGAGAAATAGTAAAGCACACAACACTATGGCATACGAATACGAATCGTCAAATTTTTATGATAATATATATTTTTTATAATTGTGATATATTATTACTATGTAACTTAAAATCTAACTTATATTGTACAATCAATTATTATAAAATTATATGTAATAACGTAACATATGATACAAAGAGTATCTTAATTAAACATAACATGTTTCTTATATGTACAGGCGAACATAGTATACTTATTGAAAATCTGAATAATACACATTCACCAAATATTGTATTAAATTATTACAAAAAAATAATAATATATATTAAAGTACTTCATCTACGTAAATTATAATTGCTTTCTTGATATTATCAAAAGAAACGCTCATCATACATTTTAATACCATTTTTGATATAGGGCATTTGTATAAGGCAATTTGTATTTTCAATAGTTCAGTAATAAATTATAACAAGCCAACCCAAAAACATGTTAAACTATTGGAAGTCAAATGTACTTCAAAAAATAAAGCTCAGCTATTAATCAGATCTAGAACTAAGAACAACAATTTCATATCACAAACAAGAATTCTTATAGATAAATATGTTCTACAAAAAATCCCTTATAAAGTTAAACTATATGAAAATAATATGGAAATATTGGTTGTATCTATGAATAACATATGGCTGTATAACCTAACTATTGTCATAGTATAAAGAGAACAAGTAGACCGTCTCCCGGCGTTTAGGAGCGAACGGTACCTAAGCTCGCGAGGCGCAGGGCTGTCACTTGTCACGTTGATAGTTTAAATCACTACATAGTATAAAACAAAGTCGCTTTCTCTGTCCCTATGTCCCTTTGTATGCTTAAAACTTTAAAACTACGCAACGGATTTTGATGCGGATTTTTTAAATAGATAGAGTGATTCAAGAGGAAGGTTTTAGTGTATAATTTAGGTTTTAGACAACGCGGGCGAAGCCGCGGGCGGTAAGCTAGTAATTGTATAAACAAACAACTCCGACCGCTCAAAGCAATGGCGCGGCCCTTACGATAACGGTCCATGAGAAGGAACCGAGCGGCGTTATGTGCGTGCGTCAAGCTTGCGTACGTACATGAACGGGAGGCGTACCTTTGTTCGAAGATAACTTTCTTTTTCTCTTTATACTATGCTATTACTTTTATAGAAAAGAAAATAAACATTATAAAAATATTCACATAAATACATGGCTATGGGAAGACAATACGGATCATATTGCTTTGTCTATTGCTTTCATGTTAGGAATTCCGGACCAAATTTTCAACACCCAAGTAAATTTTATGTTTATAATTTTTTTTTGTGCTGAATTAAATGAGATATTTTCTGTATTAACGGACATTGAAAAATCAGCCCTTGTTATTTGTATACTTGTATAATGTTTGGCACAGTATTTATAAACTACTTTAGAATATATGAAAATAAGGTACATAGGTTAGATATCAAAACATATATTTAGTACATAGTATATTTGGCATCTAATCTGGAAGAATCGTCTAGTTATGCATGTTTCATGAAATGTAAGTAGGTATTATAATATTTAAGTACATAAACTACTAAGTAAATTGTGCCCATAGAGTGAAGTTTTCATGTAAATTATAATATCAATAGTAAACTATGAGTAGTCTAAGAATGGGTATTAATATAAGACAAGAATTAATATAATAATAAATACAGTTACTTTTAGAAATACGCTTAATGAAAATCATCTCTAATCATATTTATTAGAAGCTTATGAAAATTAAACATGTGTGATGCTAATAGTTTATAGTAAGTTTTATATCATAATACATATTATTTAGTAATCAAAACAATAAGTTTTTGGTATAGATAAGTGACGTTTGATTTTAAAGTCTGTTTTTTTAAGAAGTGCCTAAACTTAAATGTATTTTAAGTAGAAATAAGTACGTTACAATTAAATATATTATATAAGCTCTCTAAATTAACAAGAACACAACATTAAACGACGTTAAGAATAAATTAATAACTAATAATTTAGTAAGACGTTACGAAAATATTTTTTTTTAAATTAAATAAACCTTACAACAATTATAATTATTGTAACCGGTTAAAATAATATAAATAATAATAGAATTACAAAATTATATTAAGTTACGGCACATTATTATTAAGTATTGGAACAATGAACAGTGTTCCAGAATCAAGAACCTTCAAAATATCAAAATTTCCTCCAAAATTTTGTAAAAATTAAAATCAAACAATTCTTAATCAGATCAAAATCAACGAAATCACCTTTTTTGGTAGAGGTATAAGTAACATTAAGCAAATGTCTCACTCAGCATTCAATTTAACAAAAAATAACATCTTTCAAAGGTAAAAATTGTAAAAAAAAAAGACGGGTTGCACTCCGGGAGTGCCGGCAGAAGTGAAAACTTGATTATTATTAACGTTCAGCATGTTTGATATCCATCCGTCTTACGCTTTTTCGATCAGGCCACGTGTCCTGACGCGAGTTTAAGATTTTATACCCAACGCCGCTAAAGAAGTTTTCACTTCAAAAAGACGCGATGGCCGTAAAATTTGTAACCTTAGCAACTTTAGCAACCTTAGTAATCATAATAACGAATATGCTTCATTAGCTGAAATATTGGCTCCATCTTGAATCTGGTTATTATTTCAGGAAATTATGTTAGAGCCAAAATTGCGAAAGATAGTTCGAGAAAGCATAAGTGAAGGCTGTGGGCTGAATGCCTTTATATCGGGAAACCTTGTGATGATAATTCTCTTCTTTTCGATTTATGCTATGAATGGCACTTTACGTTATGCAAAACGTGAAAATTCCTAATATAACCACTTTTCCAATGACACTTTGAGATACTAATACAATAATATGAAATTGGCATATTATTATTGTACAGAGAGAGACACAAAATACAAAACATTTTTGTGTGACAAGTTAAGTACAATCCTTGCTATCCGACTTTTCGGTGCATGTTATCTCACTCGCACTGGTAGAAACAAATCGTTTTGTCTCTATCATTCCACGTGTACGTGTATAATACGTCTTTATTTATAAATTTTAAGAGTGGTAATCGTTACATTATGTAGATGGTATCAAAGCCGGAACTATAAAATCAAAAATAAGATACCAATAAAATAAAAAAGGGAATTAGTTAACGTCGTCATGGAATGCTGGAAGAAAAGGATATATATTATTATGTCTGCGATGATCCGTAAGTACCAGGCGGTGGCCTATACTCTTCAGGCAAAGCCATAACTTGCTTCTTTGTGAATGCGTACTTTTTTACGCCTATGTTCTTATATGTGTTCTCGCGACGGCAACCCTCGCTGAAATTTCATTTTTTATTATTGTTTTTAATATATTATGATCTTTATCTACTTACTATAGATTTAATAATTAGTAAAATACGATTTCGTCTGGTTATGAGATTTCTTAAATTTAAACAATTTAGGGGCAAACTTAATTAATTTTAGAACCCACTATCAGGAAATTTAAACTTGACGTCTCGGTTATAATATTACACATTAATCACTTCGTTTAGAAAAAGTACAAACATTCTTGACTTGTTAGTAGTATTTTTATATATATTTATTACTAGCTGCGCTCCGCGGTTTCACCCTATAGCCTTCCTCGATAAATGGGCTATCTAACACCGAAAGAATTTTTCAAATCGGACCAGTAGTTCCCGAGATTAGCGCGTTCAAACAAACAAACAAACTCTTCAGCTTTATAATATTAGTATAGATTACAATATAAGAACACATTATTTTGCATATCATTCTAATATAAACACGTGAGTTTTGAACAATATATGGATGAATATTTGTTACTCCTTCACACAAAAACTGCTGAACCGATATCCATGAAATTTGGCACACACAGAGGGTAAATTGGATTAGCACATAGAAATACTTTTTATCCCGAAAACCCCACGAGAACGGGAACTTTGCGGGTTTCCTTTTGACTACGCGGGAAAACTGCGGGCAAAAAGCTAGTACAAAATATATAATATAGCATACCTCCTCATAATATTAATAGCTTTCTTCATCTCATGTTCCGCGAGATGATATTCGGCAGACAGTATGGAACACTGCTCCAATGTAACTGACATCCCGGTCCTGTCTTTGGCACTTTTGCACGATGTAAACCTTATACCTGAAACATTGAGATTATTCAAATTCTTAAAAAAATAGTGTTCATATTGGCATTTAGATTAGACTATGTTTAGGCCTCGGTTTCACTCACGAAAAGTGGGATAACTGTTTAGGCGTGAACGCGTAAAAGACAGACAGTTATTATCGCATTAAGGTTTTTGAAGTGGAACTTCTTTAGGCGTGTTGAGAGTAAAATTTCAAGGTCGCGTCATGGCAATACAGTCATGTGATGGGGTACGTCGACGAATTTGGAATATATGAATCTTGCCAAAGAAGTTTCACTTCTGACACGAGTGCTCAGCACACACGCTCTTTTTTTCTAATATTTGTGTCTAATGTTAAATTTTTGGTTCTAATATTTGTCTGTTCGCGTTCACACCTAAAACCACTGGATCGATTTTAATAAAATTACTACAATCCAGCTGAAAACAAGTATTTAAGAATTATAACGCTACCGAAGTCACAGGTAAAAGCTAGCTTAAATATATTACCGTTCATATGACGTGTAGCGAGTGCAGCTAAATGCAACACTTCTATATTCTTTGGCACTTTCTTATGCACAGCTATCTTGAGAGTCTCCATTACTTCTTCCAGTGGTTTCAGTCGGGATGAAGCTGTGTTAAAATAAATAGATAGATAATGTAAATGATTATCGCCATTTATTTCAACAGCATTCAAGTTAACTTCTGGCAATTTTAATACATTTATAAGTATAAATTATTGAATAGTAGATGCACGTTGTACATGAATTTCACGACAAACTTATAAGAAAAATCTTTTTTTCTTCTCAATCATTAGACAATTTTTTTACGAAAACATATAAAAAATCAAAAAACCATATTACATAATATGTACTTAAATTAAAACATACGAGATTGAAATTTGATTATAATGCACTAGTTAATATATTGTATTAAATTTTCAATTCCATGAATTACAAATGACAAATTCATACATACCAACTAAATATCTAGTAGATTAAATATCACTTTACCAAAGTAAAAGTATTAATAAAATACTTACCTCTATTAGCAGCCAGATAATCAGCTGGGAATATTTTACAATACTTATGATAGTATTTGTTCAGCCGATCCAAATTATCGTTATTAGAGTGATACTGGGGCGTTGTCTCGCCGAGAGCTTCGGCTAACGTCGCTTTGTCGTTTATACCGATGTTGAAGAACACCGCCGTTATTGTGAAACTTAAGTGCTGTGAAATAAATATTTTATACGAATTGAGTTTTGAAGTGAAACTAATAGGTGTACTGAGAGTAAAATTTCAAAGTCGCGTCATGGCAATACCGTCACGTTATGGAATAAGGCGACGATTTTGGTATCTTTGAATCTTGCTAAAGAAGTTTCACTTCTGACAGGTGTGCTCAGCACACACGCTCTTTTTTATTATGATCTACTACCCGACGTGGTTCCGAGTGAACACGCGGGCAAAAGTAAATGTTTCATTAAGAGGAGGCTTCCTAACATAATTTCTGGCACTGAGAGACCGGTTAGACCGCTACGGTGCTAGACGCTAACACAGCCGTAATAAAGTTGATATCGCGTGCGCTCTTTGATCGCGTTCGAGCTCGAAACTAAATCTCGTAAGTCTCAATTCTTATTTCGTTTATAACTAAAGTAATAATTGATCTAGAGAAAAAATATCTTGGGATTGGATGGTAAACTATATTTTCTTACTGTTAACATTTATTTTAGACATAAAGTGCAACGAATCTTTAAAAAAATGTAATAATGCTTAAAAAAGGCATAATTTTTGAATAAAAAATGAATCGAGCGAAAATGTTACAATTACGTAACTGTCTTGTACATGGAAAGAAAAAGACCCAATAAATCATAACATACTAAAGTTCCATTTAGATTGTATGTGTGACTGTTTCAGAATATTAATGCAAATTCACATTAAATTTAGGGAGCCTCCCCTTAAGGTGCATTGGAATAATCGCCCCCTACAGGGCAAAAACAATTCTTATTATTAAATTAATACGTTACTAGTGATTTATTAAGCAAAAATGTATGCTAATATTATCAAACCTATATATCTTCCTGCAATACCTTCACGATACTTGCAATAAAGCGATACTCTAAAGTGGTATTCACAATTTTCCGAAATTACCCCACATCCAAAATACCCCCAATGCACTATACTCATATACCACACAATATTTATTAAGAATTTGAACAGACTCCGAATAAAAAAAAAATATATGATATTGAATTTATTGGTACTCTGACTTACCTCTTTTTTGGTAAATTTGGAATAAAGCGCGTCAGATACTGGAATATTAACCGTCAGACTTCCTCTCGCTCCAGATACTTGCGGTGTTGCAGTATTGCTATGAATAATTATTATTACATTAAAAATTATATTATTACAAGTGAATTGTCACATAGAAAATATTTTTTCTACAATATAAGTAGTTGAGGTCCTGTCCACTAATTGGCAAATTATAGACGCATATGGCTGCAGTTATTTCTTACAAACATAGAACGTGGCCGCCCTTTGTGCAAATTATGCGTTTTGCATACTATTATTTCTTATATTTTGTACAATAAAGAATTATAAATATATGACATACGAATGGGACTTTTTTACTGCCCAATAAGTACACTCCTTAGTAATCTTGTAAATTTCATAAATAAAAATATTACTTTAAGCTTGAGCTAATCAGAAAAAAAAGGCTTATACAAATTAAATATGGCCGCAACACAAAATGGGGTCGAGGTTATTTTAAATTAAAATTAATTGTTTTCATTTTCATAATATAAATATTATGTCACAAACATAGTAAGGTCGTCCTTGACAAAGTTCTAAATCAACAGACGATTGAACAAATAAATACATTCACAAGTGTTTTTCAAATGCGTACAAACTCCACGAAATGAAATTTACAATTAGGTATTTTGTTTAAAATTCAGAACTAAATATGCAATTATAGAACACTGAAGAATAACTCAAATCATCACTACATAGTATAAAACAAAGTCGCTTTCTCTGTCCCTATGTCCCTTTGTATGCTTAAATCTTTAAAACTACGCAACGGATTTTGATGCGGTTTTTTTTAATAGATAGAGTGATTCAAGAGGAAGGTTTTAGTATATAATTTATTAGGTTTTAGACAAAGAGGGCGAAGCCGCGGTAGGTAAGCTAGTTTGAGAATAAAGAAGAGAATTGGGAAGAGTAAGGGCCTCCGGCTCCCTTTACACACTGGACGAAATATAGCAGCATTCGCATGCTACTATTTCAGTACTATTTCACACAAATTTTCTACCCGATTTTCTATGAGGGTGTTGTACTGTGGAGGAAGGGAGGAGGAATTCCTCCTTAAAAAGGGATCCTCCCTTTTTCCCTCGACCAGTCTGCTCGACTGGCCGGCCGTTAAGGTCCCGATGAATGATCTCAAAAACATTTCGCTTGCGATTCAAAGCGAGGCATTACTACAGTACCTTCCACGGTGCAAGCTATACCAATTTGTGCCGAAGAAACTCTCACAACTAAAGTGTGTGTGTGTGTGTGTGTGTGTGCGTGTGTATTTATTTTTTACCTGTGTGCAACTTTAGTAAGCGTGAAGAGAACAGTCTGCAGATCCTCCACCGCAACCACCATATCGCCCCACATCGCTTTCTCAGTGGAATACAAACTCAAGAGGCCCTCGAATCCGCACAAGGGCCCTAGATCCGAACTGAGCAGTTTCACGGCTATGTCGTGTGGTATCGAGTTGAACCAGCATAGCAAGCCGGATGTCGCAGTTGCCAGCTAAAATAAAACATTCATTAACTAACCGCTTGCCTTCTCTGGGTTGGTTGAAAAAAAAGATAGGGAATAATGTAGTCTGCCTGCTAGTGAATTGTCAAGTGAATTTAAATTGAGTCCAATAATTTAAGTTCGTTTGTAACCTTCAAAATATATAAGTTTCCCTTTCATAAATTATTTGGTAATAATAGCTAGAGATCTGAGAAACTGGAATCCAATGAAAAATCACATTTGTTCAATGAAATAGATTTAGCGAACGAAGCAGTTGTCAAAAGCTGAGGCTGAGAGCTGACCAAATAAAAATCCATATAAGCACAAGAAACATAAGTGGAATATTGCCCTTAATTATCTTGCTCTGTTATATTACAAGTAGTGTCGAAAACACTCATAACCCAATAAAATCCACACTAAAAACAAGAAACACACCGCTTGTGAGAAACACGTGTCCCTGCGTGT
>CAJQZM010033327.1:15578-34662 GCA_907164665.1 Colias nastes
CAAGCGGGCGACTCGCAGCGCAGACGCAGCGCCGCGTGAGATATACGCGCCCAGTGTATGAGGCACTCGGCTTTACGACGGAACTCGTCTGTGAGCGCCCTTAGCGGATCTAATTGTTCCTCCAATCCATCTGCAAGCGAGAATACTTTTTTATTTATTTTTTTTTTATTCTAAATAGGGAACCGCTTGACCACAATCTAGCCTGATGGAAAGCTAAGATGTGGTCTAAGATGGTACGCGTTTCCCTAGTAGGTACAGGTTCACTCTTCGCTTGAACACGAACATCTTAACACACTTTTCTTTATTGATGTGAAACTTCTTTAGGCGCGTTGAGAGTAAAATTTCAAGGTCGCGTCAAGGCAATGCCGTCACATCATGGAGTAAGGCGACGAATTTGGTATCTTTGAATCTTGCCTAAGTTTCACTTCTGACACGTGTGTTCGGCACACACACTCTTCTTTTTAAATAAGATACAAATGACATTACTGTTACAAAACTATCATCATCATCATCATCAGCCCATATACGTTCCCACTGCTGGGACACGGGCCTCCTATGAGGGTACAGGCCATAATCCACCACGCTGGCCAAGTGCGGGTTGGCGGATGACACATGTCGTCGAACTTTTGATTCTTCGACATGTCGGTTTCCTCACGATGTTTTCCTTCACCGTTCGAGCAGTGGTGATGTTACAACATGCGCAGATAAATTGAAAAATCAATTTATTTCCTGCGCGCTCGCCTGGTCTCGAACCCCGGACTTATCGATTCGAAGTCCGAGGTCTCACCACTGAGCCACCACTGCTCTCAAAAACAAAACTATAATAATATGTAATTCGCACTTTGTATTATTATGATCATTATTCTCAATCCTTAGATTATCATACATTTAATATAGTATATCACAATATTTACCTTTATTTGACTCGATTATTTTGATAACAGACTCAACCACGCTTGCTAAACTAGCTTCGACATCCGCAGCGAAATTCTTCAAATAGGCCAGATTAGTTTCTCTTGTACTCGAATCGATCTGACCAATACTCGGTAGAGGTGACTCTTTAGGATCGGAACTCTGCAAATAAACGTCTTGTCTCTCACAATGTCAAGCTATTTGTATGTACAACATAACATACATTAATGGTACAACATAACATACAACACAACCTACATTAATGGTAGGGCAGTTAAACGTTTTCATACAAATAATCTTACGTCTAATTTTATCACTTCGCTCGCATAAAATTATGTCACACTCGAACCTTTCCTTAAACAAAGTTTTACGTTGTTTTGTTTTACTCCTTCTTTATGATGAAATAGGAAAACAGAGGTAACATCAAATTCTAATTTTAGTATAGATTCGCCTGACACTACACGTTTTGAATGAAAGATTATGATAATATTTTAATATTAAATTCTCTAGTCATAGTGTTGGTTACCATACTACTCAGAAACAGCTTGACCGATTTTAATGAGATTTTATATTTATAGAAAACCCTGAGTGCGAAGGAACACATTTGCCGGGTAGAAGGGTGTTTTTATTACAATATTCAATTGAGATTTGGAAACAGGCAGTAAATGTATTATATATAGACATCGCAAAGCTTGTAGTGAAAACAATATATACCAACAATAGCAGCTTCGCTATGTTACTCAGGGATAATTTAGCTTTCTTATAAGAAAAGTTAAATAAATTAATCAAGTATAGTTTTTGAGTTCAGTCATAACAAACAAACAAGAAATCATTTTTTTTCTGTTTATTACACCTATTATTTTAAGCACATAATAATAAATGTAAATAAATTATAATAGCATTGCATAAATACTAATTTTTTGTAGGCATGATTTAGCACATTTTACTGGTAAGTACTAAGTACATAAAACTAGGATCTCGTTGCAGTCTGTTAAATATCTTATATTTTATAAAATCGCATTTTATTGCAGCAATAGCATTTAATCACATCTATTAAATGAAAGAAAGTCGTGTCAGTTCTACCACTTATAAGTTATTATAACTCAAGATCGTGGATTTTAATCATTTATGGTTAGTTGGACTGGACACTGGGATTAGGATAATAATATTATATAATTACAATGATAATTACTATAACAGGATAAATATATCAGAAGGAAAATACGCTTGTAAATATATTACACGAATAGTTTCATGAATACTTTATATTAACACATTCACAGTGTACCAGATCATATTGAAAATTACAAGAAATTAATATATGTTACTTATTACGTATAAATACGTAATGTATTTGATATTTCATATATAACTTATAAATATTGATATGGTCGGTCTGTAAGATGTGGTCAAAGTCATAAAACAATATTTAACGAAAAGTTTTTTATGAACTGCACTGCACTAACCAAAACAACCTAAAGAATCGCATATTTCAAATTAATATTCACATTGCTTTAAAATAATAAAATATGTTTAAATATTCTAAATGCACTCCTGACACCACAAAAAAAAACAAACCATACAATCGCTCCATTGCGATGTGAAATAAAAATAACAAATACATTTGCATTTATAGAAATAAACATATTCGCATAATCTTTAAAATAAACTTACGCTTTGAATATTAATAAAGTTTTACGCAAATTCAATTACATCTATAGGTACTGAATAACAAATTTATATTATATACAAGACGTATCATCGAGTAAATCTCAAAATAAAATTTATTTAACGAATTCACAAAACAATACAAGAAACATTTACCTTTCGCTTCATGCTTCCGCTCAAGCTTTCCATAAGACACCGATACGACACTTGTTCTAGTGACGAGGAATTTTTGAAATCATGCCTTAAACTGCCATGTCTCGGTCTATTGCCGTCGAACTTGGATGAATCCTCCTTGCTTTTAACAGGCGACCTCACTGATCTGAACGAGAGGTTAAGCTTGTTCCTTTCTGTGCTATTGAAGTAATCGTGGTTGAACTGTAGGTCTGATGGTTCTATGATACTTTTTATGGAGTTTTGGGGTTTGGGACACCTATTGTAACACATGTTGGGCACACTGGACGATAAGGAAGGTCCTTCTACGGTCGGAGTGGTTTCCTTGGAGCTGGAACTCGACGACGCATCCATTGTATCGCAATCCGAACCGGTGTCGAAGACGCTCAACTGTTCCGTAAGTTGCATTATTGTTGATATTGTCTGCAATGAATTGACTCTTTAGTACAATAAAAACTACTTGTACTATACTAACATTCAAGTAATTACCGGCTTGTCACCATCCGCGCTGCAACCGTGTTTAGGCCAACCGATGATGGCTAACGACTCTTCTATTACTTTAGGTTCCCATAACGCTAACATCCCTTTCGTTTTAGTCTTTATCACTGAAAAGAAATACCCTATTAGTTCATCTCTTTCCAAACTTGGTCAACCAAAGAATTAGACACAAAATATACCTTCCGTAATATGTCGCACTTCGATACATTGGTTCGCTTGTATCAGAACGACAATTCTGTCCATGTCAGTAACGATCTCATCCCGGAGCGTCCTCAAAGCCATCACGTTATCATATTCAGTCTGTATTTTATTCGCCGCCGCTGAATTCAGCGCTGCTTTAGTACTGTTTATGTCCTTAACTTGTTGTACTAATCTGAATGTGGAATATTTATTTTAGAAAATTATCTTTCCTTTTCCAATTTAAGAACTTCGATTTTTTTTTTTTTTATTTAAGAACTTCGATTTTAACCAGTTGTTTTAAATCTAAAAACTAGTTGATATTCATATCATGACAAAAAAAATAAACTAACAAAAAGACTTGAAAAAATCGAACCTAATAAGGCCCCCAGTTCTTTCTGCTTTATGCGTATGCGCAGCGAACGCACCAGCCGTGATAATGTCATGAAATCCAGTTTTATTCAGCGTGTCATTGTGTACCCACATCCTTTGAAGGTGTAAGTTAACCGGTGCAAATTCTAAACTCGAATCATCTGTATTGGAATAAAATAAAAATTGTGTAAAAATGGTCAAAGACAATAAAATTTTATTGGCGGAGTTCCTACTTATTGGGTGGAGCCTGCATTAATTAAAAGAAGAAGAAGAAAATAAAATTTGTTGTTTCAATTTGGTAGAACCAAATATGGAGGAATCTTCCATAAATTGTTGCAACATAAATGTAATATATGGTCCTGTCTAATTCTGTTATGTATCTATACTAACCTTTCTTACAACTTGCTTTGAAGTACGCATGTTCAGCTTGTTGCAAACATTTCTTGGAGTGTGAATAGTGCTTCAGCAACGAAACGTGTATACTGGCGAGATCTAGCTGTTTATTTTGCCAATTACTACAAATATCACCCACAGATAACAATTCGTCCAACAATTCCTTTTCTCTTTGAATGTAAATATCCCTAAAAATATACAGATATGAATTCCGCTTTCGTGTCTCAAAAAACATTTACTTATAACTTTAATATTTCATTTAAATTGAATAAACTTACAACAATTGCATCGGCAGTTGATAACAAAGTTTCGGTTCCGCCATTATTTCGTGAACATTAATATCGCCACCCAGTCCCGAATGAAACTTGTATGTCATGTGGTGACTATTCACAAAATTTTGCTTCAACATACTCCCGTACGAAGGGAATTTCAATTTCAACCCCAATCTCGGTGGCAACGATTGAGATCTTCGATGGCACTGTATTTTTTGTGGGTTGTCTAAGCAATTTCGATCGTTGGTGTGACACGGGCTGTTCCCAGTACATGACGGTTCGAGACTCCAGCCGTTCACAGTTACAAAACCGACTGTTTTATTATCACGTGTTTTTAAAGCTACTCGAAGTCTTTGTGATTCCTAAAATAACACGTTAATTTAATGCATTAACATGTACCACAATAATGAGTTGTTGAGGCCAAGGTTCAATGGCATCTAACTATGTTAATGCACAGCAACAACTGTTGTTTTGTCCCATAGTTATCACTTACAGATTATTGTAGTCTACCTCCAAATGACTGTAAATAGTTACAATAAAAAATCCAATTCTATTCTGATTACCTGTATTGTACTCAATTGTAGAGTTGTATATCCCATTGGAACAACAGTTTCCGAAACTCGTTCCTTAACATCATACACCACTATTCGGACCATAGCTTTCCCCGTGAGACCATCACTGGCCCGAAATAACACTGTCTTTGAAAAGCAAGGATTACTGCAAGTCTAAAAAATATTTTTTTCTATACAACTCAATAGTAGATTGCACAAAATATTATGAAACATTTATTTATTTATTTATTTATTATATATACCATACACATAATTGAGGTACATAATAATCAAAATATATCCTTACTTCAACTATTTCTGTTGATCCATATTTAATACACAGCTCTTTAGAATATCGTACATATATAACAATAACTGGAGATGGAGGTCGTCCATAAGTATCACATAATAAATTATCACATGACAAAGCCAACTCACATAATGGCACTTCATTCATATCTGGAATTTAGAGATAATTTATTTTTTTAATTTAGTCTTTTTGTATGTTATGTTTTCATACTTAAGCGTAAAGAAAACAAACAGAGACAAAGATTCATACAACCGCGTCGTTGAGTATACAAAGCGCTGTACGCACCGCGCCGTCACCGGTTAAGGCTTGTTCAGAAAGGGTGAAGTCGTCGCGATTCACTTCAGTGAATCACGCCCGACCGTTGCGTCCAGAAAGAACGTACCAACGTGCGAGCATTTGGGGACGAATTCGATTAACGACGACACGACGCGACATAGGTTAATGTTCTTTCTATGAAACTGTATGAGGTATAACAGACTACGCGACACAGAAACTACGCGCCACGAATTTCGGCGAATTTGACCATTCGGCAAATGTGTCGCGCCTTGTCGTGTCGTGTAGTTACGCCTAGTGCGATTTACTGGTGCCAGTTTTGTAATTTAAATTAAGATCAACAATAAAGGCTTTTTATTTTATTTTATTTTATTTATTTTAGTATCTCACTAGCGCGCGAATGAAGTCGCGGAACGATTCGCGACGAATTCGCTTCTTCTGGACAAGATCTAAATACTGGCTTACAGACGCTTGGCCCGCAGTGTCATATATAACTTGTTATTCATAGAAGTGTATACGTCGCAGTCATCTTGTTGAACCTTCTATTTAATTGAATGACTAGCGCCTTCATTGTATGACGACATTTAATTGAATGAGTAGGCCGAACTAACTTTGATTTAATAAACATCACCCAACGTCCGAATAGTTAGGGGATTGTAACATAGCTTTTTAAACATAGCGGATATAATACCCGGCATATTGTTGAATGACTAGCGCGTTCATATTGAATATGACTGACAACCAAATTAACTAGTCATTTATTGTTAAGAAGTAATTAGAATGAGTCATGAGTGAAGCCTGGCTTTGAGTGTCTGAAAAATAAGTGATTTGTGCTTCTCATGCAATAGCAAAAAAAACAATCAATATTTTTTTTTTCATTTATTATAAAAAACTGACTGTGAAGAAAATGGATTTATCAGTACAAATAATATATTGTATATACATATATATAAAAATATATATATAAAACATTTCTACACTTACCCAAAACTATGCCTTTCTGAGATCTATAGACAGACACATCAACAATGGGCCTTATCCTATTCAGTTTTTCTCGTAGTGCTACAATTTGTGAACTAATTATATCATAAGGTGCCATTTGCAAAGATTTTACCCATAGGGTTCTTTCAGATTCTTGAAATGTTGCTAGCCTATAGCACACACCATTATCCCAAACTGTATTAAGAACAAAAAAAATATAATTTAATTTATTGAGCACAATCAACAATATACAATTAGTATTACAATTAAGCAATATTTACCAATGTGAAAAGGCCAATAGCCATTCTCATCACATGCCTGAAGTTTTATAACATGTTTTCCAAGCACAATTACACCAATTGGCTCATACCATGGTTCAGAACCTTTTAAATAAAATAGAAGATTTCCTCTTAAACGAAACCACCTTACAGAACATCCTAAAAAATATAAATTTATTTTATGAATGGCCAGTATAAATTAATTAACATAAAAAGTTAAAAACGTTACTGACCTTCGGAGCGACGAAAGAAACCGTCTTGTTTTTCTTTCATCACCATCACACCTTCACGATCGAAGTTCGGTGAAGTCTGAGATGCTATAGAAGCTAACTCTTGCTTATTGTATCTCATGATTGTCACATAGTTTTGAAAATCAAAAAATAGGCAATGCAATAAAGTTTATGAAAAATAATCTCGGAGATTGGGTGTGTACTTGTTTATTCGAAAATAATATTGTATGAGACATACTAAACAAACATAAGAAAAACATGAGACGAAAAGATGGTGCTGTTTCTAGAATGCAATTATAATTATTTTAATGTAGTCACGCATTGGTTTGTTTTAATTTCAAATCACTATTCACCTCACGCTATGGTCAAAATAAAGTAAACTACATCTTTATGACAATCACTTTAGTCCCCGAGTAGGTACATATATAAAAGTACTCTGTGGTAGGTACTGAGCAGATGACATTTCAGCAGAGTATGACATTTGACTTCCACAGAGAAGATAAACCCCCTACTACATAACAGTAAAAGACAGTAAATCAAAATAGGTAGGTACCTACTTCTTGGTAGGTACAATCAAATAATGTGTAATTATTAATAATGCTAATAAATGTGTCTTTAATGTGTAGGCAAGAGTTAGTTATAAAAATGTGAGAAAAATTATACGGACCTCGTATCATTTAACTGGCATTGACTGTTTTTATTTTAACTTGTTAGAGCTAGCGCGCACGAGCAATTTTGTCTCCGCAACTATTTTGTCTCCGCAACTATTTTGTCTCTCCACCCATGGGCTAGTATGAAAGTGCGCGCACGTAGCGACGCAACTCCCCATATAGCTTCTATCGCGGGCCTTGAGCGCGGGGACCGAATCGAGAAATTCCGTAACGAAAAAACCTCATGCTCCCCACTCCGACGGACACGGAAGTGTGGCTTGAAGGCATGCTATGCAATAGCTTTACCGCGGCAGTCCCCGAGTGCCACACGTCTTTTTTGATATCTTATTAACAATTTAGCGAAGTTGTTCAGATGAACAACTTCGCTATGCGCAGGTTTTAATTATTTTATAATTTTAATAAAATAAATAATTTAACAATTTCAATGATGGACCTATACGGACCTAACGATAAAGAATACGATTTTGATAAAACTCGCCAATTTTGCTATGGATGAGGTGCTAAAGTGTACTTTTTTTATACCCAAAATTTAAAAACAATTATATATAAAAAAACTAAAGGGGACCTAACAAAAAAATTGTGGGACCTTAAAAGACCTAACGGAGACATATCGATTAAGATCATTTTTGACACTAAATTCTATTGATGGGGTGCTAAATTTGCATAATATATAATTCCTATATTTACATAAAGTGTTACTTGAGCTATTATTAGTTACGAACTATCTTTTCCTATCTTTTCTGTCCTGTGATCATAGTAATTAATGTAAAATGTTTTCTGACCGACTATGTAGACAAGGCTCAATAATCTATTTTTAGTCACGTGACCTGTCTCCAAACCCAACCACAGACAATTTGTCTCTTTCTATCCACGCCCGGTGGTGGCGGCGCATGCCTTCATTTAGAATTTTATAAATTGAGAAGGATAAATAGCAAAAAATGGATACCCGTAAACTAACTGAAATTTTAGGTGCTACAATCGACCCCAATCAGAGGCAGCAAGCTGAAGAACAACTAGCTCAGGTAACTTAGATCTATCACCCACATGTTCTATAAATTACAACACTGCAAATTTGTAATGCTCCGGATCACCCATATTTTACAATTGATATAAGTACTTTCGTAGTGTTCCAATTGATTCATCCTCTCGGGATTGATCAAAATTAAATGCATTGAACGGATGAATTGTTAGCAATTATTATAACCTAGAAATTTCTAGACTTCTCAACTTCTCTTGACGATCGCTAAAAATTTATACTACCCACTAATCTTATATAAGAAATGTGCCTGATTTTGTAATATTCATTAGTTTAACGGTCATAGTGCCTTGAATGGTTCTCTTACAATAACAACACAATGTTGGGGAACTATTTGGATGATCATCAATACTAATTTACAATTTTTGAGGCATCAGAATTAAAACAGATTTAAACTATTCAAACTATCTATGAACTCTGTTTTTTTATCAAATCATTGTATCTTTTATTATTCAAACACACTTCTTTATTAATGTATAAAACATAGTCATTTTATGGAAGTTTTGTTAAGTTAATGAAACTCTGTCTGCTCTAATCTCACTAAAAATCAAATAACATGTTGATATCTACAAAAATGTTACTTTACCTATATTTCTATCAGTAATATTATAAAATTTTAAAGGTTCTGTAGAGAATCTTAATTTTATCTCCAATTCATGCAAATAAGTTTATTTTATTAAAATGGTGTTTCTGATTCAATTCAAATATGAGAGTTATACAATACATGCACTTTTTTAGTGTTATGTAGTTATACAGTGTACATCATACATATTAGTGTATGTATCAAATTATTTGCGTGGAAGGAATTATAAATAGGGGTACTTATATTAATAACAAGAGAATTATTTTTAGTTTATATATATACACTATTTAGTAGTTATAGTTCACCAAAATAGGAATACATTACATTCATACATACAAAGGTACACATTACATTCACATTTTATTTTATTTCTTGTTACAGATACACAAAATAATTGGTTTTGCACCATCTCTGTTACAAGTTGTTATGTTAAATGAAGTTTCAAAGCCTATTCGACAATCTGGGGTAGTCTATTTGAAGAACATGATCACATCAGGATGGCAAGAAAAAGAGGCAGAAGAAGGGGAGCCAGTACCTTTCAGTATACACGAACAGGATCGTGCTATGATAAGGGACATAATTGTAGATGCAATTGTCCAAGCACCAGACCTAATAAGGGTCCAGCTCTGCGTTTGTCTCAAAACTATAATCAAACATGACTTCCCAGCTAGATGGACACAAATTGTTGACAAAATACACATATACCTACAAAATCCTGAACCCAACAATTGGATGGGTGCATTGTTGTGCCTCTATCAGTTAATAAAGAACTTTGAATACCACGTAACTGACAAGAGAGCACCACTCAATGAAGCGATGAACCTGTTGCTGCCAATGATGTACAACATCATTGTGAATCTCCAGCCCGACCAGTCCATGGAATCTGTGCTCATTCAGAAGCAAATACTCAAGTGCTTCCATTGCCTCGTAAAGGTGATTATAATCTTAAAATTATTGTTTTATATCATGTGAATGTAAAATCTAAAACAATTATTTATTTCCATAGTACATTTTACCATTGGATTTAATAACAAGGGAAATCTTCACAAAATGGATGGAAGTTCTCAGATCTGTAATGGAAAGGCCTGTCCCAGATCACACATTGCAAGTGGATGAAGATGAAAGGATGGAACTACCATGGTGGAAGTGTAAGAAGTGGGCAGTGCATACACTTTACCGATTATTTGAAAGGTATTCAAAATTATTATAAACTTTCATATTTTACCTTTGTATTTTCTACATGCAACCTAGAATGAACTTTATTGTTTAGGTATGGAAGCCCAGTAAATGCCAGAGAAGAATATGTTGAGTTTGCTGATTGGTACTTGACAACATTTACTGGCGGTATTTTGGAGGTTCTATTGAGGGTGCTGGACAACTATAGAAACAAAATATATGTCTCGCCTCGAGTGCTGCAACAAACTATTAGTTATATTGATCAGTGGTAAGTTTAGAAATATTTTTGATGACACATGATGTACAAAAGCTTAGAGATAATTAATCATGTTCCTTTTGTTTTTAGCGTTAGTCATGCTTATGCCTGGAAGTTATTGAAACCACACATGTTTGCTATCATTCAAGATGTGCTGTTCCAACTTATGTCATATTCAGAGGCAGATGAAGAATTGTGGTTTAATGATCCATATGAATATATCAGAATTAAGTTTGGTAAGTTGAAAATAATTACATAAATACAGCTTAATAATGTGTATATCTATAAAAAATAAATTTATTATAAATTTTTTTTTTTCTATTTCAGATATATTTGAGGATTTCATATCTCCAGTAACTGCTGCACAAACATTATTGATATCATGTTGCAAAAAAAGGAAAGACATGCTGGAAAGAACAATGCATTTCTGTATGCAAGTCCTCACTGGTCAAGGAGCGGAATATGGCCCTAGACAGCGGGATGGTGCTTTACACATGGTGGGAACTCTAAATGATATTCTCATCAAGAAGAAATTCTATAAAGAAGAGATTGACTCCCTTTTGAGCCAATATGTTTTTCCTGAGTTTCACAGTCAATTTGGATACATGAGAGCAAGAGCCTGCTGGGTCCTTCATTGCTTTGCCAGTGTTCACTTCAAGAATGAGGCCCTTCTTGCAGAGGCAGTACGACTTTCTGTCCATGCTCTTTTAAATGACACAGATCTACCTGTTAAAGTTGAAGCTGCGATTGCCATACAAATGCTTCTGACATCACAAGAAAAGGTCCACAAAATGTTGGAGCCTCAAGTTAAACCAGTAACTTCAGAACTATTGAAAGTCATCCGTGAGACAGAAAATGACAATATAGCCAATGTACTGCAAAAGATTGTACCAGTATACACTGAGCAATTGATGCCAATGGCATTTGAAATTACAGACCATTTGGCTACAACTTTCAGTAAAGTGATAGAGACTGACTGTGGAACAGACGAAAAAGCAATCACCGCTATGGGTCTGCTTAACACCATGGAAACTGTTCTCAACGTAATGGAGGACAATCCCGAAATTTTGGCACAACTTGAGAAAACGGTTTTACGCGTAGTGGGCCACATTTTACATCACAACATTATTGGTTAGTATAATTTGTTACTTTCACTTCATTTACTTTTTATAATATTTAAAGAGGTGTTATTGTAAAAAATTATATAATTTTAGAATACTATGAGGAAGCAATGACTTTGCTTTGTACTCTGACGTCAAAGACCATATCAGAAGACATGTGGAAGGTACTGGAGATGCTATACCAGGTGTTTGAAAAAGAAGGCTTTGATTATTTCACTGACATGATGCCTGTTCTCCATAACTACATCACTGTTGACACAAATGCTTTCCTATCAAATGAGAATCACATTTTGGCTATTTTTAATATGGTGAAAGCTGTAAGTATATTTCTTATTACCAAAAAATATAATCTTGCTGTTGCAATGCAATTTCATTATTTATTGTGTTTTCTTTTAATTTACAATCAATTATGACTATGTTTTATTGTTCACTCTTTCTTTGAATTATATATTGTTCAATATACTCTTAGTATATTTTTCTATGTACATACAAAATATAGATTATATTTTGTTCATAAACCTTTACATTACCAAACCATTTACCATACAACCATTTATAGCATTAATAGTCTCTATTGAGCAATAGACATAGAGTGCCTTCTCTATTTGCTTTGTAATGGCCACTTGCGATCTAAGAACACAAATTTTGCTATATCTAACTTTATATGTATTTGCTAAATATTTTAAATGTGCCTCATGCATTTGCAATGGTATGCAGCGAATTGACAATTAATTATATATGTACAAATTGAGCAAAATTCCTTTACATATTTAAGAAGTTAATAATTATGTCAACTTAATGGATAAATATTATGCAATGCCATGGTATTACTATATTTATTTTTGCTTATGTTTATTTTTTTGAAAAACTATCTAAGTGAAGCACAAACTGCTAATGTTTTAGAAAAATTACAATAAAATGTTTTAATATGAGAACTAGATATTTAATTAACTTTATTTTATCCAGGTATTGAACTCAGACGCAGAAGATGAGTCTGAGGTGTATGCTGCAAAGCTACTAGAAGTGATGGTGCTCCAGTGTTCTGGAAAAATTGACAACTGTCTACCCTCATTCGTGGAACTTGTACTGAACAGACTTACAAGGAAAGTCAAGACTTCAGAATTGAGAACTATGTTATTACAGGTTCATATTTTTCCTCCCTTTCATTTAGAAACCTACATATTTATGCTGGTAGATATTGTGTATAAGGTTTTCAGTTATTTAGCTATTTAGATTTACTAAAGAAAAATAAAGACGTAAATGTAACCATTTGTAACCATTACTTATAAAATAATATTTTTATTGCAGGTTCTAATAGCCATACTTTATTGTAATCCTCACTTGCTGTTCAACATATTAATGAAATTACAAGAATCAGTACCCAATGCATCCATCACACAACACTTCATTAAGCAGTGGATTCATGACACTGATTGCTTTATGGGGTAAATATGCACATCATTTATTTTATATAAATCTGTATTTTAGCTTGTTAGTTTTTTTTATTCAAGGTTTTTGATGATATGTTTTAAATATTGTTTTTTTGTATTTTAGATTACATGACAGGAAACTGTCAGTACTAGGCATTTGCACACTGTTGGAAATGGGACCTCAGAGACCAGCCTTAGACGAGGTTCTGCCAAAGATATTACCATCATGCTTAGTGCTCTTTGATGGATTGAAGCGGGCTTACGAAGCAAGGGCTGAAGCTGATGATGACTCCTCATCAGACGAGGATGATGATGATGATGATGAAGGTTAGTGAGAGATTTAAAAGATATAGCAATGTCTTGAAATTGTAGCAATATCATGTTTGTATAATTAATATTAATATTTATTTCTTACTATAATTTACAAATTAAATTTAAAGTCTGTTTGTTTAATTTTATTAAAATTTACAATTTGATATAGTCTGTTTATATTAATTACATAATTATGTTTATATAATTTACAGAAGTACTTTCGACTGACGATGATGACTTCGATCAAATGAATAATGAATATTTAGAAAACTTGGCACGCATCACAGCTCAGAAGAGTGCCGCCCAAGACATTACAATAACCACCAAGATTGAGTTTGAGAGTGATGATGAAGTGAGTGTTAGTATCTCATGCTAACAATACATTAACATTAGTCTGCTAAATCTTTTTCAGTTCCCGCTTTTAGATTTTGTCATCTGTTGAATATGTTGTTGTTGAATCATAGATAGAATTGCAGTTGTTCATTTCCGTTAATAGTTTATGAATAATATTCATACCTGTAATCAAAAATGATATATATCAGTTACACAATAACCGTATAACATCATTAATTGTGTGTATGTCAGTAGTTTAGAGAAACCTAATCCTAATATGCTAAATCTAAGCCTTTGCTCAATGTTTTTATTCAAAGATTAATTTTTAATTATTTAATTAATACAATAAATATATTCTAATTTATACAGGATGATGATGATTATGAACAAGATGAAACTGCAATTGAATGCTACACCACAGTCCTTGACGACAAGGACTGCCCAGTTGATGAATACATCAAATTCAAGAATGCACTGTCTGGTAAGTTGTATATTAATAAATATACATACAATTGTAGGATCAAGTACTTCAATTATTATTCATATATTTAAATCTTACATTAAATAATTTTGCATCAGACTGGTAATTGGTAGTGAAACAGTAAACATTGTAATCTATTCTAATATTATAAAGAGGAAAGGTATGTATGTATGTATGGTTTTCACGCATAAACTACTGAACCGATTATAATGAAATTTAGCACACATATAGAGGGTAACTTAGATTAACACATAGGATAGGTTTTATCCCGGAAATCCCACGGGAACGGGAACTATGCGGGTTTTCCTTTGAAAACGCGGGCGAAAAGCTAGTAGCCATGTATGGCAAATTTTAATCTTAAATGCCTCTAAATGGTAATCCTAAACATAATTAATTATTGTGACTAAACATGAAACTCACCATAGAGCCACAAAGAAAAGCTACATCCAATTTTACTACATTAATAGTTTCCCAATACACTTTACAATATATACACAATTGGTAAAATTACTGTCTTTTTATATTATGTGTGTTTTATTTGTGTGTTTTTGGTGTTCAATATATAAATAAATAATGCGAAACGAATGTGTAGGTCTGTCAACGAGCGAGCCAGCGCTGTACCACGCGCTCACGAGCGTGCTCGACGAGGAGCAACAGAAGCAGCTCAACGCTGTGTTCGTGCTGGCCGACCAGCGCAAGGCGCAGCAGGACAGCAAACGCATCGAACAGAGCGGAGGTCAGTGTCGCCCACATGAGTTGTTAATAATACAAGTGATAACTGCGTTAAAAACAACCGACTTCCAAACTTGCACTTGCAACATTTACAAATACAGACAAAAATGCTCATAAAATAAAAACTACTGGGCCTATCCGAATAAAATTTTTATGGGACCAATTCGACACCATCCCGCATCGAACAAAAAAAGAATCACGTAAATCGGTTCAGAAACCTCGGAGTAATCGGTGTACATACATAAAAAAAAAAAAAAAACATACCGGCCGAATTGATAACCTCCTCCTTTTTTTGAAGTCGGTTAAATAGTACAGACACATTCTAAACTAGCCGTCTGGCTGCGCTAGAGATACATAATATATAGTCAACAAGCTGTGTATGCTATTTTGTGCAGACTTAATTATACCTTAGGTAAACTATTTGTTTTTATGCACAAACTATAAGTAGCAAGCTGAATTATGTAGTATTTGAACTAAGTTTTCCTAGGATTTAAGTAGCAAACTAAATCAATATATTATAATATACATATTATACCTGGCGAAGGACTGACCAGTCGTATAGCTTTTAATTTTATCTACACTAATATTATAAAGAGGAAAACTTTGTTTGTTTGTTTGTTTGATTGTAATGAATAGGCTTATAAACTACTGGACCGATTTTAAAAATTCTTTCACCATTCGAAAGCTACATTATCCACGAGTAATATAGGCTGTATATATTATCACGCTAAGACCAACAGGAGCGGAGCCACGCGGGTGAAACCGCGCGGCACAGCTAGTCACTAATAAAAACAGTGACATGTGTGATCTATAATCAGTAAGATATAATTTTAAACTGTCAAAATGTCGTATCAAATTATCCGAAATATTTCTAACGTTTGTATTTTTATTGTTACAGGCTACTCTTTCACGGTACCAGCACAAGTACCTACAACTTTCAAATTCGGATCATAAATGGTTAGATAAAAGACTAAATTGACTAATTTTTATCACATTATATACATTTCTTTATATACGTTCTTTCAGCTCGAATTGCGAAACATTATAAATGTTGTTACTCTGTGCGAACTATTTATTTTACTATTTATTTGATGTGTTTAGTTCCTGAATTAATATGATATATAATTTTTTCCCAAACAACCGTGGTCGCTGATAACAATAAGTATAAGGGCTCGGAACTTATGATGCTTGGATTGCGACGCCTATCATTTTCGCTGATACCAATTAAGTCGAGTTCCCTCCCCCTCCCCCCGACACACACACACATCTCCCTGTGACATTCTCTCCCCCCTGATCATTGCTTTAATAGCGGATATTGAGTTATAACAGAGGAATAATGAGTAGTGTAATACCTCAGGTATTGCGGAAGAATATCTTCATTCATGTAACTAGTTATTTGTATTTAACGATCATTGTAATATTACATTACATACGCCGACAAGAGAAGATTTTGAATTTATATCATCTATGATCTGATGGTAGAAATTGATAAAATAGTACCTTGGAAAACGTCGTTATGTATATATCCAAAGTGAGCAAATCCGAATCTATGTCGAGATCATTCGAGCACGACAAAAGTTCTAATCGTTATACCGTGTCAGTGGCGACTACAAGTGGAATTAAATCAGCGCGTATTTGCAATGATTCCAATGTATCAATATTACATTTTCGATAAAATGTAAAACATGTCATCAGAAATGCATGCAAACAAATTGACTACCTTCGTTATCAATGTTTAGTATTACTTGCACGTTGAATTTTTATTTCATCTGCAATTTTATCTATAAATTAATTTGTCTTTATTAGATTTACATTCCATCCTTGAATGTTGTCAATTAAATATTTAATTTGCATTGCAGGATGATGAAATTGATATATTGTGTATATTTGGTGATACTGAATGAAAATTTTCCATGTTAATAAGTCACGCTAATCATGTTATTTAAAGATGCAACTATCTACGTGATTCGTATTTTTATAGTTAATATGTTAATTGTTGATGGTAGAATTATACTGATGCAAGTTAATTATTCAAATGAATATAATATTATATATTATATAGATATTTTTTGTATAGGTGTTGAAAAATATGAAATATTTTACACCTAAATATGCACTTTAAAAATATTAACATTGTTAGTTAGTTCATTCCATATCCCTGTGACTCTTCGTCGTGACGTGCTTTACAATAAGTATAAACTCGTAACTTCTGAAAGACAAAACTTGACTCTGCATGTTTCTACCATCTTGTTCTAGGAATTGTTGTATTGATAAGATTCCCATTTGTAATTAAATTTATTTTATTATCATGAAATCACAAAAAAATGAATGCCTGATTTGCATTTATTTATTATAAAACACATTTAACTCATGATATTGTTTACCTTGGATGTTATTTCTCTTTAATTATAAAACAGTGTCTTCATAAATCCCAATGTTAATGTGTTAAGATGTTTTTTTTTATCCAGAGATTGGGCTCTAGAGTTATATTATGTAAAAATTGATGTTAATAATCTTAGATAAAAACAAAAAGAGGAAGATACGGCACTCGCTAGCCTTGTTTCAGTCTACGTTAAAACATCGAGTTATTTGCATGTGCTGCGTGTCATTGTAAAAACGATTTTATTAGATAAAAAATGCCTTCCTGTGCATTTAATAAGTGCACAAATTACTCAAGACGTAAAACAAGACACATGGAATCACTTTTCATGCGTAAGTACACTAAAAAAGACAAAGTATATTTTTAAAGAAAATTCTTGTGAATTTATATACGTTCCGACATAATGGTGCGATTGAGAAAAAATGTTTTTTTCCCAATGACAAATTGTGAAAGTGAAGTCTAAATAGCTTGTGGTTGTTCGAAATGAAAGGCGTGATCATGACTGGATACCTGCAGTACATAGTAGAGTATGTTAAACCTGACGATTTGTATATACAGGGTGTAATCGTTAAGTGTGCACAAGCGATTATTCCGTAACTATTGCAGATATCAAAAAACTTTAAACTGATATCGAAAGTACTTAACCTAATGAGTAAAATGGCCATAATAATTTTTTAAAAATAAAACGAGAAATATCCAAAAATGTTACATTAAACACTCCCATACATTTGATTTCCCATACATTTTGTATTCATAGCAGATTTTCGAAATGACGTCCTCATTGTGCAATACAATGAGGAGCTCTATTTAAAGTTTCTAAATGAACTTCCCTTCAAATTTGCGAAGTAATCAAAGCAGAAAACCAAAAAAGAAAGAGAAAGCTAAAATATTTCATATTGAATGTACATGGGATATTCATATCTCATACTAAATGTATGGGAGGGTTTAAAGATAATTTTTTTGATATTTCTCGTTTTATTTTTAAAAATTTATAACGGCCATTTTACTCATTATGTTAAGTACTTTCGATATCAGTTTAAAGTTTTTTGTTATCTGTAATAGTTACGGAAAAATCGCCTGTGCACACTTAACGATTACACCCTGTATAAGACCAAGAAAGGATTAACGAGAATAATAAATGGAGCTGTACTTTATTTTGTGGTATTTACAAACTTAAAATAAAATTCAATATTTTTTAAATTCTCAGGGTGTTGATATGAGATAATACTTGTTTATAAAACACATTTTTTATTTTGTCATTATGGGGTATTATAATATATAATATGCAAGGTAATCAATCAGTACAAATATAAAATGTCTAAATAATAAAATGGCTTAATGGTGCCCCTCGCTGACAGCGGTGCATAGTAGGAAGAACTCGGACACGTCGGCGTAAATATCCTTGGCTTCTGCGACGAGTTCAAGCCATGAAGAGCCCAAAGTTGGGAGCAATGGAGAGGAGGATCTCTGGGGCCTCTGGGGCCGGC
>CAJQZM010033328.1:0-27900 GCA_907164665.1 Colias nastes
TACCCTTTGAGTTCTGTTATAGAGGTAATCCGTTACTAATGAGTGAATAGTACCCCTAACGCCCATTTTATTTAACTTTTCTAGAAGTTGAGTACATAGGTACCAATGTGTACTTCTCTTTAATTTTTTTGATGTGATTCGAAGATTAATAACTTGGTCATGGGTTGATCTTTTAATCCTTATCTCTCGCTTTATCTAATACTAGCTGTTCCCCGCGGTTTCATCCGCATTGCTCCGCTCCCTTTGGTCTTAGCGTGATGATATATAGCATAAAGCCTTCCTCGACAAATGGGCTATCTAGCACCGAAAGAATTTTTCAAATCGGGCCAGTAGTTCCTGAGATTAGCGCAACAAACAAACAAACTAGCTTTTCAGCTTTATAATATTAGTATAGATTTAATACCTACTCGTAACTATAACTCACGGGACTGCAAACTGTTGAAAAACTGTTTATGATTTTTCTGTGACTTATAAAAGAACCGGGAAAAGGAATAAAACACACGATTGTTTGTTGCCTTTATTAGCATTGCAATAATTGAGGGCACATGTCGCCAAAATTACATCTTAGTGGAATATAGTTAAATACAATGTCAAGTACAACTACCCTAGAGTATTCGATATAATGAGATTAATTATGTATGTTTATATTATCTAGTTTCACATTGATGAAGGTTACAGAACATCCATTGAACCATAGTGTAAATCGTAATGTTTTAAATCTATTCGGTTAAATAGTACACAGACAAGTTATGCGACGCGGTTTCGTCTCCACTGCTTCTTAGAGAATGTAGCCTAGGTATACACATAAATTCTTATTGCTTTTAACTACTTACAAACATACAAACTGTATCGAATTATTAGTGTAGGTAGATATGGTGTAGATATACAAGTGAATGTGTGATGTTACTTAAGAAAAAGTGCACTGTATTTAAACAAGGAAATGTTAAAGAAGAATTAAGGAATATTCCAGCGATGGCTATTCGAAATTACGTCAAAGCTAAATAAAGAAACAGCGTTGAATCGTCCGTCTGTACTGTCGAAACAAAAACTTTACACAAATCATTATTTACGCGGTAAACATATAAAGAGCCGGATTAGAATCTCCGCCTTTTTTGGAACGTTGGTTTTGTAAAAGAATATCTGATCCACTCCCCCACCCCTCCTCTATTTCTTGGTTTGGTAAAGTATGTTTTTTTTCTTCTTAACGTATTTTTATTGGTATGTGTACTTAAAAGTAAAAAATCCAATGTCTTTGAAAAAATTCGGTGTGTGTAGTGTTAATTGTTGTGTGTCATATTTGTGTACATGATTGCGTGTGTGTGTGCGTGCTAAATACGAATATTATAATAATAAAATAATTTTATGCACAACGTAATAAATGCTGCAATAGACAAATATTTTCTTTCTTAATTAGTTAATTAAAACAAAGAGAAATATAATACTGATTTGAGAATTATTTAAATTGAGATCAAAAATTAATAGTAAACATAATTGTAAATAACAATGACGACGTCGATTTCATCTTAACGCCACTTTTGTGCAATTTGATACACATACTATACTTAAGTAATAAAATATATAATATCATTATCTCAAAAGATTGCCAATCGTTATATATATATTTATATCTCTTTCATATTGCATGAATGAATACGTACATAATATAATATGAATATTTTAATTTTCCATTTTCATTTAATTTCCAATCGTGTTAAAATAATTTAGGTACAATTCGACTCCTTAATAATTTAAAATTCTCAAATATCTTGTATAAGATTCATTAGCCTGGTCTTTAGAAGGTACAAAAGTTGATAAATAGAGACCAGGCGCGAGATGTGACCGCCGTACACGCTACACAGTAGTTATTTACACGTACAATGCCAAGTTACAGTAAAGATAGGTAAAGCTTAAAGATATATACAGCCTTACGCCAACGTATTTCCTCTACGTACTAACTAGTTGATCCCGCTAACAATTCACTGCGTTACCGCATCTAGTCCACTCCGATAGGTTAGAGAGTTACATTTGCAACACTACAATACGTGCAGAGAGAGTTGAGGCTAAGGGACAGGGTTCAAATGGGACCGAGTCGAGTGGTCCGTTCAATCCTTGCGTCGTCGCCTGAGTCGCCGGCCCCACATGGGGTTGTATCATACGATGGTGCCCTGCAGCAGCTGCGGGTCCGGCGACGCCGCGCGCAGGCTCGCCGCCGACGACGTGGAGGGCAGCGCCGCCGCCATCTCCTGGTAGCCGCTGAACGGCCCGCCCAGGTGGTCCATGGGCCCCTCGTCGGGCGGCGTTACTTCCAAGCCGATGCTCCCGTTCAGCGCCATCTTGATCGCCTCGGCGTTCTGCTGCTGCTGTTGCTGTTGGTGTTGCAGCAACGAGTTGAAGTGCGTGATGCCGATCTCTTCCAGGCTGCTCTTTCGTCGGCGAGATATCGCGCCCAAGCCGATACCCTGCCGCAGAGAGTTCGATCGACGCAGCAAGGACTCGTCGACCACTCGCAGCGAGTTGGAGCGGCCTCGGAAGTCCGTTAATATGGTGGGACTGTCAGGCAGCGACAGCGAATTCGCCTTGGTGTTGGACAGAGGCGGCGCCCGGGGTGACAAGCTCGACAGGCCCGCCATCGCTGAGCCTCTGCGACCGTCACCCGCCGCGGCTTGAATCAATGCGCTCGAACAGAAGCTTATGTTCGACTTTCGGCGACTGTTGTGGCGTTCGAATGTCTTCTGCGCCGAGAACGGGGATGGTCGAACGAGATATCTGTAAAGTAAAAAGGAAAGAATGAAAAATCGTCTACAGGCTTATGATTTTTAAAAATATGTTAAAGTAAAGCAACATACATGATATCTCCTTCCTGCAAGTTCAAATCGCAGCTGGGGTTGATGATAACGTAAGACAGGCTGTTGCGCTTCTCACTGACATCGTCATAGTCGATCCCGCTCAAATTTAGCGACTCCATGCGAGATCGCACCAAGTTCGCTATCTCAGCCCTCTCAATCTGTTGCGCGTGGTTGTCCCTCGCCTCATCAGCTAGACTCGCCGAATACTGTGAAAATTTCTTAAATTTAAATTTTACTGTCGATTCCTCTGAGTTGGTCGACGACAACAATGTGTATGTTTCATAATTCGTGTCCGCGGGTGCATACATATTGTTGTGCTTAACGTTAAACATGCAGTTCCTATGAAAACGTGGAGTTTGCCCACGGACTCAACGAATACGGCCCTTAGACTGGCATACAAAGTAGATCTGCTGAAGGCCCGTATTGATTGTGTGTTGCATCGAGTCTACTCTATGATCTAAGTGCCAATGATGCACATTGCGACACTCAATGCCTATCGCTAATCTAGTTACTCTACACAGCCTGCGATGTGATCTCGACGCTTCAAAGAACCGGGTGAGATGTCATAATGTAATGTCGAATTGCTATGTAATTATAAATTAAATGATCGAGTACCTGCAACGATCCCCTTGGTTTAGTACCTTTTGATGCCTCTTAAGAAATATAATCAGGAATATAATCTGCAATAACAACGACCAAGGGACGATAGGTTTAAGAGTTTATCTGAAGATTTATTATATACGTATATATTATCATCGATTATATTTGTGTATTAACAAATTATATAATCAAGGCATTTTCCCTTAGCCGTCTCAGTAAGTTTCTGTAAGGCCGACTGCATATTGTCGACTATCACGTGACTGATTGGTTGATGACGTTTTTATACTTGGAAATAAAACAATCTTTGCATATTTAGTTACTTTAAATATATTTTGCTTTAAAGTTCTCGTTATGATGTGATGCTTATCTGACCATCATTGTATTGTGACAATATATTGAAAGTGAAAGTGGCGCATCACTTGTTTTACGTACTATTACTTAATACAAATTTTAGACTAACAGGAACATCTGACATAAACGGACCAATCGTTCACGCGACATTCGCCACTGTGCAGCCCAGCGCTGAGCTTACCGCCGGCGTGCGGTCGCCGTAGCAGCCGCTCAGGCAGCCCGTCGGAGACCGCGAGTCGGTCCGGCCCTCCGCCCTTCCGCCCTGCCGGCTCTCCTCCGAACCCGCCTGCAAGTAGCCTTTCACACGTCTGCTATATACGCAATCCTATGCTACTCTAACGTGCTCAAGTGACAATCATTTCCGTTCATCCGAAAAGCTCGAGCAGAAAGACCTAATTCTTAGAAACTAGTTTTCCTTCATGCAGTTTTGTGTAGTGTCACTGAGCTATATTATTTGGGTGTATAAGAATATGCCTAGTGATTGAGCATTTTTTGTTCCTAATCATCATAGATTTACCTGTATAATAGAGATCAGTGTCACAAATTGTAAAGTGCGTATCGTGAAAGAAGAGCTTTATAAGACTGTCTGAAAGTCCGTTTGAAAATTTATAAGTTTAAGAAAAGTCGTGTTAAAAATTTGGTGAACCACAGTTAGTGTTTTTGGTAAGTATTTTAATGAGCTGTTCAATGAAAAAATTACAAGAACTTTTACCTTAATTAATATTATCTACTGTAGATACTACATTCTTCTATAATCAATAAAATTTTCCTAATCAGCCATATTAAAATTTCTTGTTACTTTTAAACTGAACAAAGCTTGCGTTCATCTCCTACATCTTAGGCTACAAATATGCGCTTTTGTTGTTATTTTTACATTTTTTTCATCTGGTCAAGCACAAGCATGGTTCTTTATAAAAGGATACTAATGTGTACCATTACCAATTTATTTATTAAACTATATTCGTGTTTTCTTGGTGTTTATTTGAATTTGATGTTTCTTTACATTTAATTGCGATTTATTCATTATATGACTAATACCAGAGTCACTTATTATAATGAACAAGTCGCCCTTAAAAATGTTTCGTAATAGTTATTAAGTAATTTTTCTTGGCTATCTTTTACTTAACACAAATTATATTATTTCATAGGAAATGATTATCAGACCACATGTTCTAATAGTATCGCAACGTTATGAAGGTAACATTAATGTTCCCAGTAAATGAAAAGTCCAGACGATACCGTCTGCAGATCTAGGCCTAGGCTAGTCATGCAAGAACCACTACAACAACATGGCGGGATTGCGATCATCGACCTCGACCCGAACATCTCTCGACTTGTACTCAGTATCCCGATCAGTTAATTTACCATCAACGCAAAGCAATATTCTCTCTTTGGCTAGTAGCAGTTTGCGATGAAACATATAAAATAAAGCACGTGTTCCAAATAAATTGAGGTACCGTGTAAGAAGATAAAACATGTAAATGCTGAACTAATTACAAAGACGCCACAAGTGTAGGCTCGGATATGTAGAATAAATGATAGTGCCTCAGTTACGAGGAAAATGTAAAAAAATAACAGATCCAAAAACCCGAAATACAGTCCAGGGACAAGGAAGGGGTGGTAACGTTCAAATTGTAAGAATTTTTTGGAACTAAAGTGCAGTCGTATTTCATAATTTAGTTATAGCCGAAATTAAAGTAACAAGTCTAATATTTGTAAGCCAATATTGAACTGACAGTAGCGGGTAAATCAGTGTTTTCCAATTCCTTACAATCGCAACACTCGTCACATAGTTGATAAAAAGCAAATTATCTGAATCACCACATCAAAATGAAAATCGTATGAACATAAGGAATATGTTGTCAACATAGATTTAAAAACAGAGGTACTTAGGGCAAGAGGGTCACGATTAAATCGAAAAACACTGATCTAAATCTGGTATATACAAACTCGATTTGCTTTTTCTATGGACGTTTTTATTATGCTATTGTTAGAAAAGAAAAACTAAATGGCCCGGAAGCAAATCGAGATGATCCTAGAAAAAAAGTAACGTTAAGGAATAGAAGAAATAGAACAAGTAATCGTGTGCAAGGAGCAAAGGACTGTATTTAAGGAGTTGAGTAGTAGAGACCGACTCACCGATCCTTGCGATGTTCGCATTCCCGTGAGGCGTGACCATAACCAACTTGAAGAGCCGCGTGGAGACATACTCACGTGAGAAGGGTCGGCCAGGCTCGTGTCCTGGGTTCGATAGATACCGATCGGGATTTCGCAAGATGTCGAACATAACTTTTGGTAAAGCCGACCGTATGTACGGATCCACATGTCTTCCTTTGTTATTTTCATCTGTTGTGACGTCAAAAAGTTTGAGTGAGGGGGCGGAGACTTGATATCGATATAATATAATATTCATACAAAACATAACAGAAATAAGATATTTCACAGTAAAATGTCATTCGCTTGAAATTTTAAATGTTCGCTATGCGTTAAGGATGATAGAGATGGCGGTGAACACGCAACAGCATATGGAACAGAAGTGGACACTTACGGATGTAAGGAACCCGGATCCAGGCGCCTGGTCGACCCCCAGCAGCAGGCGGACGAACGTGATGACGTAGTCCTTGACGAACGCCTGGTACAGCAGAGTGTCCAGCATGGACGCCGAGAACACGGAGCCAGCAGCGAACGGGAGGCGGAACATGTATGATATGTGCGAGCCGCGTTCCTTTTCACGCTGAAAATAGTCAGACGATTTAATTAACAACAGCTGTAGCTGAGCATTGTGTTGAATAAACTTAAAAAATATCTCAAATTTAGTATGTTCGTGTTAAAGCTACACATCACATAAGAAAATTGTTTCAAAGAAGTGAAAGAATAATCTTTATAAATTCGGCCTATATTATTAAAAAATAAAAGTAATCAATGATAGCAAAAACAACTGCTACCTTTTCCATCTTTGAAAGATGCAGAGCATATTTGTCATGTGCACGGAACTGCATGAAGCGCATGTTCGACGATTGCGATAGCTCCGTGATGGATCTTATTGATGGAAAGAATCTGCAATAGATAAAAATATTGATAATTACTATATTCATCCTCTTAGCGGTAAGTAATTCGCTTTGACAAACTGCGCTAGCAAATCGCACTGCCTTCGCAAATAAGCGAATATAATCTAGGTTGGCTTAGTCTAATAATGAAGGTAAAAGATTTTTACTTGAACATCGTTTGGACAGCCACAATGGTGTTGCAGTCGGACAAACTGTCCTCTTCCGCTGAATTTGACAATTCCTTATTGACCACTACAACATTCTCTGCGAGAGTTATCCCAGCTCTAAGAAGATCATCCAACCTGTGGATAACATGAGAATCAGTACTGCTGGTTACCAATTTATGTACTGTAAAATATTGAATCAAATAGAATAACTTACGAATCAATAGTTCCCATCATCCAATATACCAACGGGAAGTATGATATCGCATCCAAAAATGCTATATCAGGTCTGCGTTCCAGTAGCAGTATAATTGGATTCAGCGACGTCTTTGATCTAAAGTGTGCTCGCAAGGGAATTATAAAGTTGTAAATTCCGTTAGACGCGTAATCTGCTGCCAAGATGATGGTCTTGTTCTGCCACTGGTACTCCTTCGCGTTTCTATACGAGCAATGCTCACACACTTGCGCTAGTTGCAGACAGCACAGCGGCTTCTTTTCCTTAAGCAAGTAGCAAAGCGTCGGACTCACTCCGATGAAAGGCGAGACTGGCGGGAAACCTTTCACGATCCTAAACATTAAAACAACTTTATCGAAAGCCTAATTTCCAAATTAACCACTATGATCCGAAACGAAGGCACAAGCGAAGCTAAGATAATAAGAAAAAATACAATAAAATTTTAATATCCACAAGTATGAATATTGTTATGAAGTAACTGGTTTTGTATTTATTAAAAACGAACAAAACTAATTCACAGTGCAGATCTAGTTTACATTGGAATCAGAATCATGCTCAGCATAACATAAATCTAGTGTTATCTACGTCAGCTATAACATCGATTCACCCTCCAACAAAGAGTGAGCACGGAATACAGGACTCGGGGGACTTGTACGAGTCAATTTACACCAATCGTTTGATATTTACTTTCATGATATAAGGAAAAGGCCTCGTACAAATCCTGCTTTAGGGAAGGTCTCACCTCGAGAAGTCGTTGCGCCAGGCGGACCGCGCGTCGCAGTCCAGCGAACACATGGAGCTGCTGGTGGCGTCGTCTCTGCCGCCGGAACATGGGATACTCAGGGATACAATGCACATTCGTATAGAACACCTACACACTCACGGGGATTACAGTGCTCTCTATTCTATTCGTGTTGGGAAGAGGGGCTTGGATTTCATTAGCAGAACATTTATTAAACGGCTTTTGTGCAACTTTATCCACTGGGTTATTAGTCATTTATGTTACTTTATACCAACCCTTGTCGATGATATGCTTATTTTGATTAGCACATAATTCTCACCACGCGATGGCATTGTTGGTTATAATGTTTGTGGCTAAGTTATTTCAATTATCTAAATTATTATTCGTTCCATCATCAAATCCGATTAATAATTGTTCAATAAAAGAAAACCTATTTCCAAGCTTTGACTTTTATTTACATTGACTACAGTCATGTATATCGTATTTAAATAATTTTGTAATTTTATAAAGGTCACCTAAAGAGTTTTATTTCTTTAACCTAGTTATTAAATGCATGCTCAATAAGACCATGGGTAAATTTATGTATGGGGATGTTTAATGTTATAATTGTCTAAGTGAGTCGAGTTATGGTTGTTGTTAGGAGATGTCAATCCAGATGGCGGCGCGGTTTACTTGACAATGTTGTATGAGTCAATGTGAACATGAATCAAGCAAGCAGAACAAATAAAGAGGTTCTCAACGGAATATACGTACGTGTGGCCTGAGGGCATGCAGCCGCATTCTGTTCAGCTATCTACACGACTGAACGAACAGGCTATAACAATGAGAAATTGAAATAACAGCAGTGATTATCTAACAATTAATTAAAAATATATTTAAAAAATATATAAGCATAGTCTCAAAGAATATGTCCTCAGATAATCGGTGATACAGATATTTAAGACTATGCTTTTAAAAATTTAAAAAATGCTGATAAAACTTCAAAACATCGGCGTGTTGAAAATAATTAAATTCATAAATTAAAACGGATAAAAGCGCATGCAAGTGATAATATTGACGGCGGTGTCAATGGCGAGAGGGCAGATACAAGAAGCGTGCAACTCTTACGCGATCTTCTCTGAAGGGGATCTCCAGGGCACGTTGTCTTCCAGTTCATCCTCGCTGACGTCCACTTCGGGCTCCTCCTCTTGGTTGTCTGACGCGATGTTCAGGCTGCTGGTCACCATGTCCGGTACGGGGAGTATCGATGGTCGTCTGCTTCCTGTTTGACACCAATTTTGTAAAAATTGTGTGAGGAATGTAATTCTTTATGATTATTTTTCTTGTGTTTATTGGTAATTCATATTCCAGTACATGCTTGACTAGTTTCTTAGTTGTAATAAAATATGATCAATACCTCGCCGTGAATGTAGAGTATCAGGACTAAGGAAGTTAGGATTGTCAGGCCGTGGCAGGAGCAGATGACTGTCCGTAGCGCTGTCAGTAGCCGGGGAGTCTTTGAGACATAGACGAGACTCTGAGCCCTCCACTTTATCTGTCCCAATGGTACAGTGAATTAATAATATACCCAGAGTAAAGCTATCTTAACTAGAATGAGTGCCGACACTGATAAACCTTAACGCAATAATTACGGTTTGCAATACTTCAACTTGTCCGTAATTATCTGCGCTTTGCTAAGTTGCTCATAATATTATTACAAACTACGTTATTAATTTTAACTTAAAATACGATAAAATCGTTAATAATTATTAAAGTGAATATTTAAATTATGAAAAAGCCTCTAACAAGGCAACGATTCATGTGGTCAATGAAGACACGGATATTAGCAAAAATGTGAACAAAGGATGTGACGAACCATTCCGAGACTGCACTGGCAAATTAACGTTCAAGGAACTTAACATGCCAATAATAATTAATGCATTCCATAAATCATTCTCAAAAAGGAGCCGATGGGTGAGGTTAGACGACCACGTAATACTTTTTTAGTAATTGTGATACACTTCCACGCACAAAAGTGCCTTTTAACGTTTAAGTAATTGTTAATAATGCTGGTTAGAGCTGCGCTCTACGCATACCTTCAGAAGCCGTTATAAAAATGTGTATCAAACGGGCATGCATCAAAACTTGTCGGTCAATGGTCGGATTTCACAATTTCACAATGAGAATGGAACATGGGCTAGTGTACAGCTCGGGACTTACGACCGCCGCCTCTTACATTCTGAAGTCTGCTCGGTTTACTGCTAACAGTATTAACTTATATTAAAAAAAAAACATTCATAGCTGACTGTCACCACCGAAAGTCATTTAAAGGTAAGTACAAAGTTCTAAATCAGAAATGTGATTGAAATCAGATATTAACTTAACACTTACAGGACCGCCGCAAATTGGATACGAAGCTAACTTTGCAAAGTATCTCTTTGGTTTACTACTTTATTATGGACTGAAATGAGTTTTTTTTAGTTGCAAACAAAATTGCAGCAATAAGTACAATTATAATCATCATCTGCTTTGAGTGAACTTGATATCCAAAGCGACCCCGCGAGCATCTCGGTTCCGTGGTCACAGTTGGTAACATCTACTATGAGTGAGCTGCTCATTGTCGCGTGCCAATTGTTCTTTAAATGCTGGTGCTACAATAAATTTTGTTGACATCGAGCAACTTAAGCAAAATTAATAAAAAGTAGGTCGAATGCTAGCCGTCTCTATCAAATACAGGCAAAGGTATCGGCCTACTTTTGTAATCACTGTGGCACTCACAGCTAGTCATAGTAAAATTAGCGGATGAAACAGTATGGCGTGATGGCGATGCATTTGAACTTGCGGGAGCTTGTAGAACCACTTTTGGGAGGTCGAATGGATCCATTTTACTACCGTCTGCTCTTTTCCGCCCGCCTCCCTCTTCCGCGTCCCTCTCGTTAGAGACCAGGCTACAAGCTGTCTGATCTTTTGCTATCGGTTTCTCCGCCTGTTTGTCGGAAACAAAAGCGGAATTCTCCTCTTTTGTGATGCTCATATAATAACATGTATCACTCGCTTTCATTATGTGTCTCGGACCGGGATTTAATAATATCGTTTCCTCATAAAATTCTGGCAGTTCGGCGGGGCGAACTCCGACCAAGGCGACACCGTACCTGTTAAAATTAAAATTCATAATATTATATATTATATCGATGTAATATGGACACTTTCAAAATAAATTTATTGAAATTCAATTGATGACACACTTGCGGTGTGAGTGGAAGCTGGCGTAGGTGAAGCTCTTGCCCTCGTACTCGCCGAAGAAGCGGCTGTCGCCGAGCAGGATGTGGTAGATCTCGTTGCCGGAGCACTTGCCGTACAGCCGGTGCCACTCCTCGGGGGACTGTTGCCCTTCTCTGTAATTTTAATATACGTTTTATAAGTTTAGTTAATATAGGTACGTGTATGCTTGATTTCTTTTGTATTTTTAATACCTAGTTTGACCTATACATACGATATAATAATTTAATTTCTTTTAGTTGAATGAATAAATCAATACCAAGCATCTTTTCAAGTGCAAGTCCATATAATTCCTAATCAAACTGTCTAGTTCTGTGTTTACAAACACAGGATCGATTTGTGGTTATCATCCCATAACAAAGACACAAAGCTACATACTGTCCTCGGCTGGTGTGCAGCAGCAAGGTGACCAGTGTGGACGCTCCAGGGCAGGTGCAGTTGTTCGCCAGCAGCGCGTACTTGAACTCGTCCTCGCAGACCACGAACTCTGCGAACTTCACGTGCAGTTTGTTCTCTGGTCTGAAGATCTGCACGTACTGCGGCACGTCTGGAGCGAAGTCTTTAACGGCCCATGACCTGGAATTTTATGTCATAATGTAAGGAAATTGTTAGAGGGTGTATTGTTAGAGTAGTAGTATCTTAGAATTTACTTTAACTTATTTACTAATTTCATTTTTTTAACAACAAAATAAAGATAAGAAATTGTGTCAATATTTCAATATACTTTTGCAAATTGTGAAAAGCAATCGCAATATATGCTTACCTGAGGATAGTATGCTCATCTGCAGCAGTTTTATCAGCATAGTTCCTCGCAGCGAGGATGAAACAGGCCTCTGCCTCGTTCATCCTCGCGCGGATCAAGTCTGTGTCCTTGAGGCATGACCCTTGGATGTAGATCACGCGCTGCGCCCATATAGGGACCTAACAAACAAGTTGGAAATTGGGTTTAGATATATTGTGTGATAAATGTTACAATTTCTTATATTTTTGAAAGTTCAAGTGCATGGTTTGATTTTATAAATATACTTTTAATATCTTTGAAAACATAGAGAAAAAAATAAGAATCTTTTAATAAAGACATTTTAATGTTAATTATTTGTAGATCTAAGTCATTTGTAGGTTTAATCCGACTTATTATTTACCTGCAGTATCATCCTCATCGTAGTATCAAGTTCCATGGGAGACAAGAGCACCACGTAGTAGTCCTGCAGCAGAGGGTGTGCATAGAACTCGTTGAGGAAGTCCATGATGGTGTCCGCGTGGAGCGTGGTGGAGCAGACCACCACGTGCTTCTCCGACTGCGCCCGGTGGGAGGAGTACGAGCCGCCCAGCTTCTGACGCTCCATCCATGTGAACGCTAGTTGCTCGAACTGGAAAATTATTCAAAATGGTCTAAATTTCGAAAGTTGCCTATTGCATCTTTACATTTATGTACGTGTGAGCCTTATTTAAATGTACTAAAAATATAGATTTAATAATTTACATGATTTTTGACTTTTAGGTGCGTAGGTATTGTACCTGAGTCGGCAAAACAACAAGCGCGACTCCAATCATGATGACCATGAACAGCTGTGAGGGCCAGATGTCCGGCACGAAGTCCCCGTAGCCCACCGTGGAGAAGGTCACCACCACGAAGTAGGTCGCCTGGAACAGGTTCAGGTGCCGGTGCCCCGCGCGCTGGAAGTGCTGGATGCCGCAGACACTGGGAATTTGGACAATTAATCATATCATCACATAAATAGCCCTTTACCTATGTAATCTTAATACCTTTTGGGTATTTTTCCAAAATTATTCTATTATGCTACTACAAATCTATAATTAATAGTCATTTTTGAGTGATGGTATGCAGACCCAACATATAAAAGATTGAAAAACATTTTAAAGATTGATGTGTCAATAAAAAAGAATCTTAAACATACGTTTGTCTCTAGAGTAACAATCTGGTAGGATACCTTTGTTATCCCATTAAGTAGAGTACTACAATAGAATTTTTAAAGCTAACCACAATTCCAAAGCTAGGTTAAGAATAAAACCAAATAAAAATTTTGTGATTGACCCAATTATTGCTGCCACTACTCAAACTGACCCAATTTCTACTTTATCGATCTTTAAACTTTTATTTCTCAATACCAGAAAACTTCCGATTTTAGAGTTATGAAAATATTTCTGTTCATTTGCTCGAATAAGTAATTTTTTTCTTGATTAAAATATTTGAATTAATGTTGTGGAATTAGAAAATTACCTTGTAAAAACGAGACACAGTAGCGTCACGCATAATATCATAAGTTGTTGTGAAAGAGCTGACTGTGACTTTTGCATGGCTCGGTGCAAATCGTTCTGAAATAACGTTCAATCATTAATGTTACCCATATGATCTTATTGAAATGTTCTACAACAACGTATTTAGGTATTTTTACTTACAAACATGTTTTCAAGAGATCTCTTAGCGAGCCAGCAGTTGAGAAACACTGGTATGAACAGGTTCCGTAGCGGTGGGAAAGGAACCTACAAATAGATGTCAAATGAAATTTCTTTTGTAAATTCAATTCGAAGTTGCAATTATATTGAAAAAGGCTTTGTCTTGAAACTTACCGTCAACGCGAAGGGCACGGTATTCACCATCTCTAGGATAAAGTGAAATGACAGAATCTGCTGCCATATATTGCCCTGGAAAGGGAAAACAGAATAAATTAATTTATTTTGTTATTTGTGCATCGATTAAATTCGTTTATTTAATTTACCTATGTTGAGCCAACATTATAAATGTTCATATTTTGTAATGTTGGCTAGTACCAATTTGAAAACCTTTGAAGAAATATTTTTTCAAGATCAAAGAACAAAGTAGGTAATTACAACAAGTTGAACAAAGGCTTCATTTAAATGACTCTCCAATTATAAGCCAACTCCGTTAGCAAAATGGCTCTCGACTTACTTTATATCCCAAATACGCCAGCAGGATGGCTTCAGCCAGCGAGATCATGGCCAAGATGACCTGCACGAGCCAGAGGTAGAGCGGCCGGTGCACCCAGATGATGCCGTCCCAGTTGATGATGGGGTGCTCCTGGAACTCCTCCTCCGTGAGGTTCGCGGAGAACTCGAACTCCGACTTGTTGCCTGGTTTGCAGCCGTAACTGTGGCATAGAAATAATAGTGACTTCTTAGCTGATGTATAACTTAGTTTTAGGTAATGCGTATGTAGTAACTAGTGAGGACCAATAAATCTGGGTTTATATATCTGATATTTATGATTAAATTGAAATACAAATACGAATATCCGTGGTAATGATGAAATTGATGTACCTAAGTACGAAAGATAAGCGTAATTTGCTTTCGATACTGTTTCATTAATAGTTATCGTTTCATAGATATTAGTATATTTTGTGTTAAGTATTTGATGAATTATGGTCTTTTCTGCCTCTGAAGATCAATATAAGAAACTCACCATGTTGCATTAATAGGGTCTCCATCAGCACAGACGCGGAATATATACAGGAGACACGCCAAAATCTTGAAAAATAGGTTTACTATCCTAATGCGTAAACCTGAAAATAATATTATTTCAAATAAAGATTTTTAGGGAGCTGTATATCCTAACATTAATATTGCTATTCATTGTTTTGAAGGTAAATTATACATGAACAGAAAGTAACCATAATTAAAGTTGACATACGCATTACGCATCCCGCATTGGATTGTTTGGACACCAAAAGCATTGCTCAGGCATAGCACCATAAACCGTCTGTAATAGACGTATAGGCCAACGACGACGACGCATTACGCATGATACCAAAGTCTAAGACCAAAGTATTATTTTGTCAAGAGGGTTCGTTTTGGTTGATCGTGGAAGAGCTTAAATATACAATCCGTTTAAATATAACATCGCGTATGTAGTGTAATCGGTTGTTTATTTGACGGGCAATATCAATACAGTTCAAGGAGTTAATAGCAGTTCGTACAAATTTCGTGGGATCAATACCTATATTTGGTCAGTCAAAAATATTAAGTCCATTTCAAGTTTGTGTTTTATTATTGAAGGTTTCTTCCTAATAACATATAAAAAATACGAACTCTATATTATATAAATACATTGTATGATGTAAGTATATGTCGCAAATTGTATTTTTACCAGTTGAAACTTTAAAGGCAAATATATGCTGTCACATTACATTTTCATACATAATCTCAAGCATGAATGATTCACTTGTTTGAACAGCGACCCTTTCAGGACACAAAGCTGGTCTCAACGCCCGCGCCGCCGGCCGCCATCTCCCGCCCTTTCGAGGATACGAATAGCCTGTTATGGTTATTGTTTACTTATTGTTTTGTATTTGTACTTGGAATTATAACGAAATATATCAAAATACACATATTTTTTGTGGATTTTGGAGCATTGTCCCATGATTCAGGTAACCTTACGTAGTAGATATCTACTGCGATTCTACAAGTCTGTCTGAGGTAGTCACTTGTCAATAACAATGAAGACTCATAACTTGATATTCATACAATGTCTGAGAACTAAAGCATTGTTGAATATGCGAATTAATGCCAATGAAAAGTGACTGTCATTGAAAAACAACACGCGATACGCACATTCTGTATTATTAGCAGAACTTGCATTACAATTTGTATTTGATAATAAAGCCAAGAATAGAGGCACAGAATATAGAGAAATAAACTAATCATATCACATGTCAATTATTCCAAGCTATAATTGATTTAAAAGCATAACGTTAGCAGAAGTCGAGTGCACATATAAAAGTTCCTATAAACCGTTTGATACTAGCGTAATAAAATACTAATAATCTTGAATTCCGTGTGAAGGCAGTGCAGGTAGATACGATACGATTGAACAATTTAATTAAAAGCCAAATGGACAAACAACGATCCGATGGTTGACGGTTGACCTCGGGTTAGACTAGCCTAGTGTATCTGTATTATGATTCTACGTTTTAGCGTGACTTGAAATTATTTTGTTCAGTACTGAAGGGGTAATGTGAATTTATATAGTTGATAGTGTTAATAGATTTCCGTGTTTTTGCCTGATGGGCAATTGTAGTGGGCAAAAATATCTGATAAGATTTTTATTTTATTTATTGGCGTTATGATGAAAAACTAAAGAAAACTAGGTAGGACATTTTGAAGAAAGCATCAGCATAATATTATCATAATAAGCGTATTTTTCAGGAATTTCAAAAGTTCCTATATTTATGTTGTATTTGAAATGTAAATCGAACTCACACATTTTCTTCCACCTTGTAGATATTGAAGTTATCTACCATCAATCATGATTGATAGACGCAATAAAATACCAATATAAAATATACAAAGTTTCAAGGAAGAAGCGTTGTTTAAATAATAATGAAACTAAACTTTTATTATGTTTTGTGATGTTTTCGTAATAACCTTCTACTCGACTCGCTCTTAAATATATTGCTTAAGTTATAGTGATAGCAGTAAATATAGTAATAAACTTTGGATTAGGGTAATATATTAGTGGATGGTCTGATTCACATTTAATAATAAAAAAAAAATAGTTTTCCTTTATTTAGGTAGATTAATCCTATAACCGAAACACGATTATTATATTTAATATCATGTGTTCACAAATAATATAATCCACTATTCTTAACAATAAAAAAGTAAATTTACTTTAATCATCTGCAAACTACCATTGCAAATCATTAAAGTGCGATCGCAATCCCAACTTTATCCGCAAGATTAAACGAAAAGCATTGTCTTCGATCTATTTCCATCACTTTACTTTGTACAATTCATTTTGTTCGAATTCATTTTCGATTTAACCATCTGTTTTATTACATATAATTCTGTTTACGCGTTTTGGCAGCTTTTTATAACGAAACATAAAAAAGCAACAGACGTGGTCACAGGAGTACTGTGTTAGAATATCTACGCGTCAATAAAATGTATAGATAAATGTATTCAACCTTTTAATAATCTCTAAGTTTAATAGATATTTCTAGACCATGTAATGTTTTAATCACGACCTCGCTTTCTCACGTTCTGCGAAACGTCACTTAACTTAATTCATGAATAATCGCGTTTCATGTTCATTCCGACCTTTAATTCCAAAACAATTGCATTAAAAACTGTATTCCACGTCCCCGTGATACGCGACCACTCCGCTAAATTACTCATTATGTAAATTCGATTAATATTACACGTGTTTAAAACATGTCATCGGCCGCCATTTAATTAGCTAGCCGTGTATTTAACGCCGGCAATTACTTAGAAACTGTAATAGGGGCATTTCGTTAATGACACCGGAGTGGAGGCGATGCGTTATCATCAAGTTTGTGGGTCCATTCTTTGTCTCAAGTGTCAATACCTCGTCGAGAGGCGAGATTTACTCTCGAGATATCGCCTGCCAAAGACCTCAATGGTGTTACCTTTATTTTATCGGCTTCGTATAATTAATTTCTATTTCCGACCTTGTTACCGCGTGCTTTATTGCATGTGATATAATTTAATTATACGGGGAAATTTAATTCAAAGATTGTCGTACCCGGTGCGGCGTTGGATTCGGTTTATAACATTCATAATATAATAACTGCTGGGTTGCATTTCCTTGCTGATTTCAGTAATTATTGCATTATGAGAAATAAACCCTGTACATCTTTAGAAAAAATATTGACTTAATAAGTACCTACTTACGTTATACATAAGTAATTAAGGACTTGATTTACCTATTCATTTAATTGATTAAGAAGGCTTTAAGGTTGAACTCTGGTTAAAACTCTGATTATCACTTTTTAATCTCGTTTAACATAAATCCACTCGAATGATAAACACGTGAATGAATCTTTGATCTGATCCCATAGAGAGCACTAATTTGAGATAGAAAACTGCCCGACCTAGTGTAAAAGTTTTTGAATCACTAGATTTCAATATAAATACTTATATGTGAATAGAATGTTTAGAAATACAAAAAGGGGCAATAGTTTAAAGAATACATCATGTTTTAAAGTTCTTTCTTAATTATTTATAGTTTACTAGGTTTCCGCCCGCGACTTCGCCCGCGCAGTCAAAGAAAACCCCGCATAGTTCCCGTTCCCGTGGGATTTCCGGGATTGCGTAATTTTCCCGGGATAAAAAGTAGCCTATGTCCTTTCTCGGGTATCAAAATATCTCCATACCAAATTTCATGAAAATTGGTTCAGTAGTTTAGGCGTGATTGAGTAACAGACAGACAGACAGAGTTACTTTCGCATTTATAATATTAGTATGGATTTTCTTAATTGAAGTATTTTATTCTATTGCATACGCAAATTCCGGATTGTAATGCAACACCAGACTATATTAACAATGTTGCATAATAAAACATTGGAAACAATAACAAAGGCTTGAGCTAGTAATTGCTATCCTTCCACCAGAACCAGTTATATCCTACAAACGCTTTGCGAGGAAATTAAAATTTATAACTAGAAATAAAACTCACTCGATCTTTGGTTCTTTATAAAGTATAGTTGCAGTCTTTCTTTGAACGTGTTCTCATTCACATAGTACTCCACTCGGACCCTGGAACAAACAAACAAATATTATCATCTTCTATTATCCTAAGAACTGCAACAGAAAATAATATAATAGTACTTAGTACCATTTTAACCGCGCTTTTCCTTACACGAAAATCTGCTGAACTTTAACAAGAGACAAATCTAAGTTCCTAGTCAATAAGTATATGGTTATCAGAGGAGCATAGCTAGGGGGTGAAGCTAGTTGTATACTGTATAGTAAATGTATTACGCATAATAATTGTTCAGTTTCTAATTTATACACAAAGTGTACATTCGCTACGTTTGTTGACTTAAAAACATTTCAGCCATTGTTCAAATAACCAAATTAAATTATTAACACTATTTATATTTATTCACTACTAATTATATGATAAGTATTGAAATGTACCAACGTTAGCGTATTTTCAGTTCAGGCGCTATAGTCCGTATCCAAGAAAACATAAACATTTCAGCTAGAGACAGCTGATAAACACAATTAAAACGTTTATTATCCTGACTATACATACGTCACCTATACGAGTATGTAGGTTACCTATCTTAATCTCGAATTTTAATATTCCGAATATCATAATCCAGAAAACGTTTGGACATTTTTTCATAACCCCGAATTTTAAAATTTCTAAGTTTTGTTTGCCATATAATCGCAACTCCGAATTTCATTTGCCCATTTCTTTATTTGTACGACGTTTTACAATCCAGACGAATGAGTTCCAGACATACGAAATCTAAATGCACAAAATCCAGATGACCGTAATCCACATGCACGAAAGCCAGATTTTTAAAACACAAATTTTTGAAATACAGTTAATTGATATCCAGACAAACAATGTCCAGATTTTTGAAATTCAAATAAACGATATCCAGCAAAACGAAATCCTTCCAGGGGGTCGCAGCACGAACCTAACCTAACCTACTGAATAGATTTTAACACTTTAACCTTTCTGTAATGGGCAAGTAAAACAATAGCGAGTCGGTTCTGGCACTCGCCGGCCGCTGCCGCGGCACGCTCGCTTCGCTCGCTCGGCTCGTGCATGGGGGGTCACAGTTCAAACCTAACCTAACCTACTGAGTCGAATTTGACACTTAAACCTTTCTGTAATGGGCAAGTAAAAAAATAGCGAGTCAGTTCTAGCGTGGGGGTCGTAGTTCAAACCTAACCTACTGAGTCGACTTTGACACTAAAACCGGTCTGTAATGGACAAGTAAAACAATAAATTTACTTACTGACAATGTTTATTTTCAGTCGATAGTAAAGGTATAATCACGATTGTATGGAAATCAAATAAAAAGATTATGAAAATCTGGCAATAGTTTATCTGTTATACGATTATATGGGAACCAAATAAAAATATTATGAAAATTTGGCAATAGTTTATTTGGAAAATGGTACGATGGGAAACAAAAATAAGTATTCTGAGAATCTGGTATAATGAGATCTGAATTATGAGAATACGGGAAACAAAAAAATACTTTTTAAAAATCTGGTTTTGGTGCATCTGGAAATTGATTCATCTGGGAAATTAAAAAAGGAATTTTAAAAATTTGTCATTCATTACATCTGTCTTTTAAAAGTTCTAACAACCGTTTTCGGGGTTTTAAGATTCGGGTAATAGAAATTCGAGTTTTTAATAGGTTACCGAGTATGTACCCTAATACGAACCCACAGTAGATGTTCAGCTAAATCGTAGAAGCAAGAATCTTCAAAGTACGTGCGTACTACGGAACGTGATACTCATAGTAATTACTTATTTTGTAAACATATGCTTGTAAATCTTGTAATATCTTGTCTTAGAAGTGAGATATTAGACGACCAAAAAGTAAAGTCACTCGTTACACATGTTTCTGGTTTCATGTTCAAACCACAAGATTTATCATGACAAGTTATTGAGGCAGGAATTTACAAGATATAAGGATGGAGTTATAGCTACGACGCGCGACGTAGACAACGCGTAGGTCGTATTTCATATTGGATATATAAAAAAGAAATAAAACAGGACGAGACTATATTTTTTTAAATATAAATAGTAGTATAGCGCTTTGTCTGTCTAATTGAGTTTTTTAGATGCAACTTATTTTAAATATTGCAACTACCACTTGGAATTATAACTATTATGAATTGTAATCTAAATAAATGTGAACAGAAAAGGCTTTACTGAGATCTAATCCTCAGATTTAGCAAGAATCTCATTAGAATCTCATTAGAATCTCACTACTCTTTGTAAAGTTACGACCCGTAATATATTATTATTATTTATATGTGTTGCTTCACATCGCTCGTATGCGTCTAACTTATTCATCGCTTAAGCTAAATCCACGAAAATTGCTTTCAAATCCGAACTGTTAAAGATTCTAAAACAAGCGACGTCTGTTAAAATTTATATTCCTCAGCTCGTATGGCTCATGAATATTTAAACAAGAAGGTTTATTTACTCTTTTGCTCAACTCTCGTCGTATTTAAAATGGCTTTCGTGTCGCTCTAAAAGCTCACAATTAGAGTTGAACTGGAAGAAAATGTATGATGCAATAATAGAAATAAACTTGATAAATATGAAGTCCATTTCATATGACAGATTTTATATTTTGTTATATTTGTGTACTATTTATTCCTTTCCTTTGCTTCTCTGATTGTTTAACCAAACAATGAAACTCAATCTGCAAAAGTTTTGTTAAATCGATATATATATATCAAAGAAGAAGTAACAAAGCTTCCGTATTTGTTTTATAGTAATGCACTCTTTCAAATTTTGCAAGAGTATGTCTTTCCAATAATTCTAAGTTCGGGGTGTCGTTCTTAGCTTGGTCTTTATATTCTAAATAGGTTAATCTAAAATTGTATTCTATATATAATTCGGCTAGGAATTCTATTGTCATAAATCATTCTGTCAAGGCAAATAGAAGTCGTTGAATGCACCTATTATATGACAGAGTACTTACTAGTCACAGAGAAAAGTAATAACAAGCTACGGTAATTGGAATGATAACGACTAGCGAAGATTACTATTACGGTACACGTACAACCGTTACGTACGTAAAAGCATAGGTGGTTAATAAAGGGGTGAGGTGTCGCAATTTGCTTCCCGTCATACCAACTGATAGGCTGCTGGCTGAGTATAGGGAAAACATTCTAACCCTTCTCGGAACATCATGTGAGAGACTAACAGCGTTTTATTTGCAACTAGCTTACCGCCCGCGGCTTCGCCCGCTTTGTCTAAAACCTAATAAATTATATACTAAAACCTTCCTCTTGAATCACTCTATCTATTAAAAAAAACCGCATCAAAATCCGTTGCGTAGTTTTAAAGATTTAAGCATACAAAGGGACATAGGGACATAGGGACAAAGAAAGCGACTTTGTTTTATACTATGTAGTGATGAAGAACATCAATTATACACCTCATCTTCTCTCAAATATAATCCCTTGTAATAATATTCTAAATGGGTTTTACAACGTGCAAACTCAACAACGTGCAATCAACTTTGTTTATTTTGGCTCGGATAGAACTAATACCTTAGATGGAGCATTAAAACTATTTTACAAGCAAAACGATAATGAAGTAGCTCTATCGAAAACGAATAGATGCATTCATCCGGAACTAACACGGAGAAAATAATCCACTTTGAACCAAATTGAATGTCGTAGAAGCGTGCATTTATATGGAATAGATCCATTATTTGCTTTAAGCACTCTATAGATGTTACAGGGAATCTCTGATTTTATATTCGTGAGAGTAGATGTCTCTACATCACAAATGAGCGAACATAGTGGAATGAAGCCGAGTGGGTGTGATAGATGTGTTACACTGAGTGATTTTTTCGTTCAATTCGTATACTCAATTTGTTATTGATACACTTGTACCATTATCTACGGAAAAACATGTTATATCATAAACGAAAAAAACAACTGTTTAAAACTATCCAACATACAACTTCCTTACAAAAACTACATCGACGAAAAACGCAAGTCAAACTGGAGACTTTAAATTAATCAAAATTGAATACAAAACATCCCATCAAAGCAATTCTAATTGATATTTTTTATCTATAAGTATTGACTTAAAATAAAGTACAATAAACTCGAAACACAATTGTCGCCACGTAGTAATAATAAGTACCGTGCGCTATATTGTTTGGATACTGAATAATACTGGTCCTGCGAGCTAGCAAGCATGTCAAAGTTTCAGGAATATCTGCCAGTTAGCCCGTAACAGACGTACAGAGTGTACGGATTTATATGATTTCGTGTTGTGAGAGCGTTATTCTGAGATGTAAAGTAGATTGTCTCAGGAGATGCCTTATAAAGCTCTCAACTCCATAATCTCTTTATGTGCTCATTCAGTCGCCCATTTGTTTCCCTGTTAGAGGAAATTCGCTTATGTTATCTGAACGTTTGCGACGTTGACGCCATTTTTAGCGGTTTGAAGGTTAACACCTGAGATACTTCTTTTAAATTCTGTACGTCGATATTTCTAGCAACTGTTTTGAAAGCTAGAAAAAAAGCTATTTCAACAGCTATAAGTTAAAAAAATTTAAGAACAAAACATTGTCTTATCACAACATAACAATTACTGCGCTGTTTTAAATTTACTTCATATTTTCTACTACTGCAAAAGAGCGGTCTTTAAAGCTAATGTGCAATCTTCTGTCTAATATAGCGAATTAAACACATAAATTAGATGTTTCATAAAAATATTGAAGCAATATACCTTGTAGCTTCATATTTTGTTCTATTAAAAATAGAATGCGCTTTTATGCTGATAAATATTAAATGACCTATTGGTTCATACCTACTAAATAGATGTAAATTTAATATTCAAGAGCGTATTATTTTAACCTGGAATATTTACAGATTGAAGTATAACGCTATAATGTGGATTACAGTATCGCAGTAGGAAGAACCATAAAACTGTGTCATAGAAACATGATTTGACTCTTCGATTTCGTTCTGTGGATTTATGTTGGACCGTGTCAATTTGCTCTTCATCCCAATCTATTCCTTTATTCCCGTCGGCAATAATTTCCTTGTCCCTTATCTACACTTTGCAAGCGAGCAACGCATTTTCAGAGACCTTTCTATAAATGTGTTGGTCGCTTACCATGAGGTAACTGATTAAACACTACCAGTTTGTATCATCATGTCGTTTGTTTCCTAAAATATGGCATTCTTTTTAGCAAACATTCACGTGTTATATTTTTAAACAATTGTAGGTACTATTACCCAGAGCTTACATGTAATCTAGTACGTTATTTTCAGACCGAGTAAGCCAGGTCAAGCTGTAACTTGTGATATATTTTTGTCACGAAGTTTCGGTTGGCGACCGCTGCTCTGACGTCACAGCGCACTGGTGCACGTGAAACAAGCTTACATGCTGAATTGAAATTTTATATTAAACTTTATCGACTTAATATTAAAGCACATTTTGCTTTGAGTTTGTTTAAGAAGATAGCGCCGAGTGGTGCGTTGTTTATGTTCAAAATGTGGGTAGTTGTCGTGAAGTTTTCTAGAAGATTTTACGGAAAGGTGTATAATATAAAGATAGGAATAGAAAATTCCTTACAAAATATAGATGTTTTAGTGAAATTTACTCAAGCTCTAAACAAATAATTAATTATATTATGTTTAGAGCAATTCAGAGTGCAATATGTAATCAGTAAAAACAGGAATTACGAAACTATTAGTAATCGGGAAAATCATTGTTTAAAAGAGTACATAGAGAGTAGTAGTAAAGTATTTTTCCATTAAATAAAAAACTGTGTCTTTAAATAAAAAAATACATACACAGACCTTGAACTCCGAGTTTTAATCTTGAAATAATTTCCATACTTGAAATAGAACAATGACAACTAAGGTAAAATTCATATGTATTGTCGAAGGGCATATTGATAGAGGCAATCAGAGTGTTTATGTTCACGGTTTCTTGAGGGCTCTTCAGGTCGAGTAGCACGTTTTCCGTGTAATTTATAGCTATACTAACGAAACACACTGGTTTTACACGCAAATACGATATATATGATAGAAATCGATCTTCATTAATAGGATTTGTAGGCGTTTTAATAATGTAAGAGCGATTCGATGTGTTACATTAGACTCTTAAAAACAAAAAAGATTAGAGCTACCACGAATAAATACTTCATGAAAAGCTTATCTACCTTTATTTTATAATATAACTAACTTTATATTTCCATGTTTTAAATAATGTAAGCTATCGTTTTTTCTAGTTAAAAGATAGTAGAGAATCGACCATTTTTTCCTACATGAGGGATTGTTTAACCATAAATACATATACGAAAATCCCACAAAAGGTTACAAATCACGAAAATATTCCAAACAGGTTTTGTACATAACAAAATTTTCCAAATACCCATTCATGTCGCCGACATTGTGAGAATTCAATATATCGTAAACGAGGCTCCAGAAAGATCGCAAATATTTTGCCGAGAGATTTTCATTGTCACTAGATATAATCTATTAACACTTAAGCGTTGATAATTAAACGTCCTTTCTTCATTTTAATTGCAATTTGCACTTCTTTTATGCTTATAATTTTCAATTATTTTTCTCATCACTCGCCCATTTTTAATTTTATATCATTCTTTATGGTTATCGATGAGTAACTTATGTAATAAATAACTCACTAACTTGTCTTCCATGTCTCATTCTTATATCTTGATTAAAAACGTCAATTTTAATTGATTCCTCAACTATTACATAATTTATTTGAACAAAACCTCCTTTAAACTTAGTGATCTTTTCCATCAAAGTATGTACATATGTACCTATGGTACCTTTTCATTTCTGCGAAGGATCAAGAAGCATGAAAATAATTACAAATGAAAGATCTTCTCGCAGTTTCGTGTACAAAAATTTGGTATATAAACATAATGTATATTTTATCTGTAAACAAGTTATGTACTCATTAATTTAATATTCTATACAAGGTATTTTCTTAGGGATTACACGAGTAGACTGTAGCGGGTACTGACGCTCTGAAAGCGTATCGTAAGAGCTTATTTCATGTTAATCAAAGGAAGACATCAAAGTAATTAGTTCTTCAAATTTACTGAAATGAAAACATAATATTATGAAATGTATAAATTCAGGCTATTTGAAGTTGTTGTATCTAAGTAAGTAGTTAAATTATGGAATTGATAATGAAAAGATTTGTTTGCTTTGCTTCACATTTTAAATACTTAGTAGTGATTTCAATTTCTGAAAAATAAATACTCTACAATATTTGAAATATTTATAATATAGATTTTACGGCTCAATATTGGCTTTATTTAAAAGTTAAGTTTATCAACTAAAAAGGGGTTACAACTTAACAATTCGAAAGAATATACAATCCATATACCTAGTATCCTTTTAGTTGATTTTTCTTAAGAAAGTTCTGTTAAAAAATTCGTAACTCTACGAGAATTTCAGTAAAAATGTAAAGTAGTCATACCTTTCATATAACAGTCTTTATTTGACGTTTTTCTTACAACATTCAGACGATAAATTATATGCGTGTTACCCAATAACATTTCACATTTATCATAATTACGATTTGAACAGCGGGTCGTTACATTTCGCGCCATTATTTCTAAAATTTCCCGCCATATTCCGCATTAGCGTAAAATTTGAAATGTGCCTTATCTATTTATTAGCACTTATTATGTAAATAATAGCCTATAAAGGTAGATCTACAACTGTTCTAAAGTTATTTAAAACCCATCGATGTCAAATAAAGTCGTACATCTGAACAGCTACGCGTGAAAATTTTTACATTGATAAATTTAATCGTCTGTCTCTTTTACTTTCATATGTATTAACGTGAGGGTGAAAGAAACGAACATACTTATAAATATTGATTAAAAGTTTTTTAAGTAGTACTCGGTCCCTCCTGTTTTATTAATGTTTTCATATCCTAAAAGTAGGCATCATAAATTTGAAAAATATAGTCCCTGCGATTACCACTAGGCTTCTCAAATCTTTTCATAAATTTTCATTGTTTGTAATATAACAAATATTGCGAGTTAGACTAATCTATTCGAGTCCCGCTACGTTCCCAATCCACGATTCTCTTTGTATTTCACCATTTTGTATTTTACAAAGCGCAGTTGTTAATATTCTTTGTTTCAGAGCCTCTTTACACGCCGAGTTTGCAGATGGTAACAAAAAGTGGGAATTTTAAATTTGTTGAATTTATAATTTGCTGAATTTGATAATTTATTTAAACCAATGTGTACTATAATATGATGTTCCTAAGTGTAAAAGGTTAATGACTTGAAAATATTGCTATCTATAGCAATCACTCACTCAAAGTAATATTATTAGAAGTCACGCTAACAATACTTGAATTGATATATTTTGTTGGATTGGCCACTTTAAAACTAATATATAGTCAGAACTCAGAATTTCATGGTATTGTTGAATTGATATTATTTTGTTAGATTCGGCCACTTTAAAACTTATATATTATAGTCAGAACTCAGAATTTTACGTTGTATTATTGATAAAACACGCCGTAATACCACTTTTTGAAGCCTTTCGCTTAGGTGCCACTCTCTAAGTGTGCTAAAAGGTTGAAAAATACTTTTGAAAAGAGCACCTACGTCTATCATGTCTTACTTAAAAATATTTTTTTTATTCCACGTAACGTGAAAATACTAAAAAAATCACATAATGATGTCGTTTTTGTTTTCGGTGTCTGAGCTAATTGAGTGATTTGAATTCTAAAAACGTTTGTTGATTTTACTTCAACCTTTACTTTCGGAAATGTGAGAATTATCTTTGAAGTGGTACGAGTCTAATGCCCAGTCTTTATCCATACTAATATTATAAATGTGAAAGTAACTCTGTCTGTCTGTCTGTTACTCAATCTCGCCTAAACTACTAAACCAATCTTCATGAAATTTGGTATGGAGATATTTTGATGCCCGAGAAAGGACATAGGCTACTTTTTATCCCGGGAAAATGACGCAATCCCGGAAATCCCACGGGAACGAGAACTATGCGGGTTTTTCTTTGACTGCGCGGGCGAAGCCGCGGGCGGTAACCTAGTTTTATATAAAGTACCTTTCCAAAATAGTCCGTTGTAATAATTGACAACATTTCAAAATTTTAAGCTACTTATTTTTTTATTTTA
>CAJQZM010033328.1:32900-66643 GCA_907164665.1 Colias nastes
ACTTTTTGTGTTCAGAAAAACATGCCGATTAAGTGGATATCAGTAGTTCGTATGGCGGAGGTGAGAAGGTGGGAATATAGGATCTTTAATGAGAGTCTTCATAAATATATAAGCACTATCTTAGGAGCCTGGGTCACTTTGATTTGTAAAGTTGTTATGTGAATTAAATGATTTATTTGTTTATATAAATGGAAGAACATTTTCTAAGGACGCGCTCAAGATGAGAGATAAGCTCTTCATGTAGTCTATTATTAACAACGAGACTGTCCTGAATTATATATGCGATCCTCCGAGAGTCGCACTGACGTTTGAAATTTTATTTTTGTAATTAAGAATGAAAGGCTTCTCTGTGAAATGTCATTTAGCTGAATTTGATTCTTTATGCCCATACCTTGTTTGCAGTTTGTATCATAGTTTAAAATTTTCGGTTATTACAAAATTTGTTTCATAAAAATTTCATACAAAATTTATAAATTAATTCACAAGGTCTTGGATGTCTTTGTGTTTTCGATATCTATGGTTTGAACTTTGAACTTTAATAATATTCAGCAGTGTCCCATAATATCTATAAAAGTCTAGGCAAGTATCATTAACCAAGTCATACATTTAAACACGCACCGTAAAAGGAAATGCAGTTATTTCTAGACTTACAACGTTCTACGGACAATGTTAGTTAAAGTAGTGTTCATATTATATCTTTAAACTCGTAGAACTTTTAGTTAACTTCGCTATCCATCACAATGTTGAGTGGGAGGTGATTTAACTCTTGTATAATGAACGCTGTCACTTGCAGTCTTTGGCTATTAGTTTGCTTGCTAAATCGTCTTCTGCCTTTACCTTGTTAATATCCGATTTAGTTAACGAGCTTTCAATATCCCTTACAGTAATTATTTTACTTGTATATTCAGATTGCTATCTTAGACTTGGATTTAATTTTATCACGAAGATTATCTTTAAGTTTATCAAGATTGAGTATCTTGCCTTAATACAGAATCAAAGGAATTATAATAAAATCGTAGAAAATGTAGAGTTTTCACTTAACCATGAATATAAGTACCTAATATAATGAAGACACTATAGCAGAAATAATTAATGTTTACAATGAAGCGTCAACGGAGCCCATGAACAGTGACAATTATAATATTGGTTCATGGACTCTTGCGTGCGCCAAATGTCGCTGGACCCCCGGGACCTCCGCCGTCATGACGTCATTATACACTCATTTCCACGGTGTCAACGTTTCTACTAGGTATGTTGGTTACTCGTTGGCGTTTATTATGATGAAAAGCGTACGAGGGCGGGTCTAACTGCAGTTTCAAATTGTAATTCTCTTAGTACAGTTCTTGCACATTGTATCAATATAATATGCAAGAACGGTGGCATCGGCTTAAATTGAGTCATCCTTGTTCTCGATATATTGTATAAAATGTATGATCCCTCATTCATTTGTGCTTACTGAGATTTCAGAAATAAAAGCACTTGATCATGCCAGTCATCAATTAATATTTCGAAATGTCTACAGCAGTTCACAGATACCCAAACATGTAACAGCATGTAAAATTTCAGCATCAGATTCAGATTAAGATAAAAAACACTGATAGGAAACGTAGTACATCATATTGATTGAATATCATCCAACGAGGGTAAAATGAAGCAAGAATTTTGCTGGCTATTTTGCAAAGATTTAATTAACTTCCCTATATCTTTATTAATTAATATTCATTAAAAAGTTAAAAAATACGATGGCGAGCACGTGCATCAATTACGTGGAGTTTCAGTGAAGATTGCAAATTACTGTTTTTTAATTAATACTCGATAGTAATTAAAAAACAGCATTAATAATCGTGTAAATATACTTTCTTATGAGACTAACTGATCATCTATAATTGATTGCAAATTACAATACAATTGGCGGGCAAGGAGGACATGCCATGTGAAATGAAAATTGAACAAATGATTACTGCTTGAGGTTCTCGATTACCGTGATTCACATCGATGCAAATGTCACTAAAGTATGTCACAGCTAACTCGGTAACTGCATCTGTTGAATTTATTATGACTCCTTGACCAGATTATTTGTATGTCAGGACACAATTATTGCTACTTAAGCTTGTGCCCTAGTAACCTTAGGCCGATTCTCATTAATTAGATAGTTACATTCTGTATTAGATTTTGATTATTTCCTGAATTTCGGAAGGTCTTTAAATACTTCAGAGGCTTGTTCATAACTCACATAACTACTAACAACGTAACGTAGAGATTTATTTCCAAGCTTCATAAAAAGTTTTAAGACTAAGATGTTACGGTATGTGGGTCTGATTCAAATAGGAATGAATAATTTATCAGATGCTCATCTTAAATGCTAAGCCAACGCGTAGCATACAATTATTTTCTCACCAAAGTTATGAACGTCTCTCGTTTAGTTTTAAGTACGTTATTGTCATAAATAATATGATAACATGCAACCTGAGACAGCTCCTCAGTCTCTGACTAATGTTTGGTTAGCGTGTATCACCTTTTAAACTTCAAAAAATATTTAGTTTATTTAAAAGTACAGCATCATATTCTTGTGAAGTAAATTTAATTACATTGTAAAGGGAGACACAAAAAGCTTCAACAGAATGGAAATAAAAAGCAGTCTTCAGTCCGTTTTATTAAGATTAAATAGAGCTTTCGAGAAAGGATTCTCTGACGAAGATAAAATACATATTTATTCCGCTCAAAGCATTGTATTTATTCATCTTGTTGATGTGCTACAAAGTTGATATTACATTTACTTTGTACCTTTACTCTTTTATCAAGTTTATCTTAATGAATCTAAGATATTTTTAATTATTATCTCTTGTTGTGTCAAAGGAATCATTTTCTTTAACAAATTATTATGTTATAATAACCTACATAGTTTTTTGCGCACAGGGTGTGACCGTAGAGAGAAGAGAATTACAGAAGTAATTATATACCAATATGTTTCTGCCAATTTTTTGGTTGGTAAAATTATAAGATTAGAGGACATTTATAGTTTACCTTTATTATACACCGTATATTCGTGTCCTTTGTTGGTTTGGGGTTTATCTGTTTTTAGTTTGCGATTTGCGTTTTGTTTAGTTTAAACAAAACGAACGAGAAAATAGGACAAGATCTTTTATATCTGTAAAGTTCAGAAGAAAATTGTGTCTTCTGCAAAAGCTAAAAGATAAAGGGTGAAATTAAATATCAATTTGGCGTTCTTAGCCAAAATAGTGAAAATATCTTCGGAATGACCTCTTCCATTTCCATCAAGGATAGATAAGGACCATCTCGATAGGACTTCCGATTAAAGAACCGTACTCAAGCGGCTGTGGAAGCTACAGATAGACACACATACTTATATATTATAACACTCCTCGTTTGAGTGAAAGAAATATCCTGGAAGCCAGAACTTATTACCTATAAAAAAAATCGTCAATACACATTTTAAGTTAAACAAACGAATCGGAAAATAATGTCATCATCCATTAAAAAAGTAAACAAAAACTATGAAACCTCTTTGGCGTGAATCCAAACGCATCTTGAAGCAATATACAATAGGTTCAGGTCAAGAGTATCTAGGCATAGTTGTAATTTACGTTCTAGTTAAACCGGACTGAGACAAAAGGAAAGAATTATAATCTATACCAGATATTTTATCAACATTTTCTTTAAATTAGTTGTATGTCATAAGTATAGATGCACCATACTTCTTCTCGTAGCCTCTTAGATGGAGATTGCTCGAACATTCCTAATCGAAGATCTTCATACAATTGCCTCAATTGTTAATTTATTATGCAGCAGCAACTGAGCTAGGCAACGCCAATTATGCATTTTGATTAATATCATTTCATTGTTGCACTCGCTTCTCTTTTGGGAGATGTCGGATATGATCGACAGAATTCGCTTCATGTCTTTATTGGCAAAAATTGAATATCAAATTTTATTGATTTGCAATCAGAGGTGCCAATTATATAGCGGACGAATGTTAATTATGTTTGTTGTTTTCCGATATGGAAATTTTAGCATTTCGATACTAAATCGTTTTGTCGTGGTCTGAAACACCTGCAATGAATTCACATGTGTTGATATTCATCGTGAAATTACTATTACAGTATCGTATTGTATAGAATTCTACATAAAACATTTTTTGGCTCCGTATTTATTGTTTCCTTATGACAATTTCATGCTAGTAGTTATTGTATTCGTGACTGTGTACAATGAGAATGAAAAATTATTATTGTAACAAATTTGCTAGTAGATATATAAAAGACGTATGTGTACCTAAGCGCTTGATTGCTTGCTTTTCTCTCACAACACGTCTCGCTCCCTTGGAAAACATGCCTCGATGAAGAGAACAACTTCAGGCTGTTTTCAATTTCTCAATAGCCTCGTACGCATCACTGCCGCGAGCGATACCACGGTACACTGTTAGGTTAGGGGCTAGGGCGGGAGCGGGAGCGACTATAGGTACGATATGTTCCTTCCTTTTGATTCAGTTTCAAGATCAAGATCGTCTAGAAGAGCAAGATCAAGGACCTCATGATTCAGGACAATTTAAATTTAAACTTTGTAAGTAAAATAATTATAAAAAGCTATTTCTTTGACGTACAGCCATTATTCTATGGTTTGTAAACGCTCAAGCTGTTGACTGTCTAATTACAATTTTGCACTAATACAGTTTAATATAGTACATTCTTCATTCGAACCGCAAGGGACCAGAAAATGTTTCGTGAACCTCTGTTACCCGACGAGCAAAATCTGGGGGACTTCAAGAAAAGAGCGTACGTGTCATTAAAAGGCCGACAAAGCACCTGTGATGCTACCAGTGTTACATGTTTTTTTGGGCGGTGGTGACCACTTAATATTAGGTGTCTCTCCTGCCCCATTGTTTGCTCTGACAGAAATAAAAAATACCTTCTTGAACACGCTTCATCTTAGACTACAGCGTAGCTACCAGGAGTCGAAGATCGGGGTAAAGCGCTTCCCCATTATACAATGATACAAAAGTTTCACACGGAGCTACATCCCACCACACCACCACCGCACCACACCACAGGCGCAAGCCATTAGGGCCGACCCCCGCTGCTCCAATTACTTCCAAAGAAATATTCGTTGTTTAATCGAAAACTCTTCATATAATGATATAGCGGAAAATTTTAGTATCTAATTTGTGCCAATTATATGGCATTGTTTGGGTTTAGAAATTATATGAGAACGGGAGCGTAAAGCGGACCAAACTCAGTGTGTTTGAACTTAATTAATATCTAAATTTGGAAAATACAATATTTATAATACAGCCGAAAATTTTTCCATACTTATTAGTATGGAATTTTTTTTTTTAATTATTATACGTACGAATTTTATTTGTATTGTACACCCACTCGTTGTATCTCAATAATTTATCTAACAAGCGGAAAATTGAGTGATTTATAAAGTATTGTGTTAAAATTAATGGAAGACAAAGGCGAACCACAAACAGTTTGCATAAATGATAAGTCAGCAAGTTTCCTGAAATTGGCTAAAGAATTGAAGTTTGTTTTACAACAGTCCCGACGTTTTAACTTTTTTCCCTTGAGACCTGACATTCTCGAATTTCCAAATGTTTTATTGAGGAATTATGTGTTATTCGTGCGTATGATAAACTTCGTCGTCATCGATCAATAGACGGACAACGTTAATTCAATGTAGAAATTGAATACCTTGTATACCAATATTAAAAGACGCCAAGTACCTTAACTTGTATGTTTGTCATGGGTATTCGGAAGGACTGATCTGATTATGAAAATTGTTTCACTAACAGGAAGCTGCACTTATCAGGAATGGAGCTATTTTTTATCCCGGTTCAACCCGGTAAGAGCCGAAGCCAAGCCACAGCAACTTGTCTCGAATACTTCATTCCGAGCGCGATTCTTCATATAAATTGGTCTATTTTTGGCTCATGCAAAATAATTTCATTCCAAGAAGAATAATAAAAGACATACAGTAATTAATTATTATTGTAATAATATATGATCTAAATTACTCGCCCGCGCCTTCCGAGTAAGGTCATAAAAATGGAGTTGTCGTTTCGCTCACATAATATGAAACTTTATAATGTCGTTTGCGCTCAAAATGGCAATTTCGTTAAAAGTTCTTACGATAAGCTCACGGGGTTTATTCCCTTGTTGTTTCAACACTATTCTTTCAAAAGGTAAGTCGCTTCGTCCTTGCTCCGGGCCAACTATCTTGTTAGTCATCAAAGGTATTCCCTAGCGTACTCTACACAAAGCAGTCAATGTTTAATATGAATACCTTGCCTCTGAACTTCCTGTTAGTCTTTTTGGAATTCCCTGATCTCTCTGCCGAGTGTTATAAATTTTGTAAGTGTTATTACCACTCAAGAAAATATTTCTATTTGGGAATTTCGCAACAACACGCATGTAACGCACGACTTTTCTAGGTCAGGATCATTTCATCAATTTCAATCTGCTCTCCATAAAGATGAGTCATAGAATCGATTTGAGCAAAATCAAACTTTCATTCAACAAAACTTGTTACAAGCGTTTATGAATTGTCAATATCCTCCCGGGACGTTTCATCTTACCGAATCTCTCGCACTTTCCCGTGACCTTGGCTCAAACAATAAACCGACAACAATTTCTATCACAATTGCTTTCCAGGATTGAAGACGAAGAAAATCTTTCACTGGAAGAGTCGCTCACAAATCATTTCTTATCTATGGACACGTTTTGTGCCAGTGTGGTACCAGTTAGTTTATATAAGTAATGTTGCATTAGTGTGATTAATGGGACTTTTTGCGCTAGTGTATTAACGTTTAGAATAATTTTATAGGCTGTTTGTGTTCGTGGTATTATGTAAAGTAAAGGTAAGGTAAGGTAAGTAATTTATCTGCAACCGGTAAGTATAGTGTGTAGAGTGTTGCTTTACCTCGGTATCCTGTCGTAGCTGTCCCATCCAGTCAAGCAGTTATACGAACTGTATCTGCTCACGGCCGTCATCGTTAGTTTTTATTTCATCCCACAGTCACACGGATTTATCTAGCTTTAAAGCGAGCTAATTGGAGCACGATAAAGCCGCTGTGCTCCGCCCTCAGGGTCGGACTATAAAAGTAATTTACGCTTTGTAAATAAAATAACAAAAATAAAGAATTCAAATTCAAATTCAAATTCAAATATATTTATTTGCTCGTATATGGTTCATATAGGTGTTACACAAAAATTTTTTTTATCGCATATACTGCCATTTTAAATGGCGTGCAAAAATTTACAAATTAATATAGTCAAATTATAAAATACATTAATAGACAATTACAAAATTATACACAAAATACATTAATAAACAATTACAAAAATTACACATAAAATTACAATTAAATTAAATTAAGATTCATATTATATTCATGTCACGATCATTTAAATATTCCTTAATACTATAATAATTTTTAGCTTGTAGCAGTCTATACAGTTTATTCTTGAAAAAATTCAGTGTCAATTTTTTAATTGTTATTGGTAAGTGGTTGTAAATAGTTATGGCCATGCAGTACGCATTATTTCTATATAGTGCAAGGCGGATCTTAGGTGAGCGCAATCTTTCTTTGAAAGAAAGAAAAAGGGAAAGCTCCAGGCTCTTATAAATAACCGAGGGATAAAGCGGAGAATACCAACAATTTTATTTTATTAGGGTATAAGGCATTTATCGAAATGTACTCAACGTGGCACACTAGAGCCAAAGTGTATAATGATACGCTTTTAACGTGAAAAAGCACTCGCAGTCACACTGCACTCGCTAACGACCATTCGCGACCACTCCACTCCAATAATATTTGCAAACTTTCATTACCAATATTTACGGTGGGTATACAATAAAGCTCGATTTAAATAAATATGAAATTAACCCGAATGGTTCACAATAGCAGTAATTAACAAAAACAAACAATAGAAATTGAAATATGCAACAAGTAGAAATGAAATGAAAGAGTAAATAAACAAGCACAATAGTGGGTCAATTAAACTAATACGTTCGCGCGCACGAATTGAGTCATTAATTAGAAATGTTTGTTGACCTGCGAACAGGACACGTGCGTCGCGGACCGCGCCTCGGCTTCGACTGGGACGCCTCCGCCGACCGCCGGTTCACGGGTGCCAGTTGCCACTCCGACACGGCTTTGCTAGGGATACCATTAACAAAGACAAACTTTAGACGTAACTAGGCCGTTTCTCAGTTTTGACTAGAGATCCATTAAGCTGTCAACTAGCTGCACCGAGTTATCTCACATGATCCATACACTCTCCCGGAAGAAGTACCTTCATGTTCTGTGTATAGATGAAATATGGCTTTATGTGTAGGTGCGCCTTTTTAAATTCGGTTTGCCCCCAAGAGGGTAACAACACAGAATAAGGTATTTTTGATAGCTTGGACCAAGTTCATTTCCCTAATAAAATTCTTTCAAACTGCTTTTAGGCATTTCTGCTTGATGCATAAACAAACACCATCAGCAGTTCATTTCTCCACAGCTATACTATATAACTTATCAACATAATACAAAAACATCTCATCTTCCACACTCCAAACGTATGGTTACCACTCGTAGGACCCCGAAGCATGATTACCACATTAGCTCTAAATATTGTTACTTATGCAAATGTATAGCTTCGCGAATTACCTGGTAATGATCTCGGCGTACAGCTTGGAGCTAAATTGGTACAGTCTCCACAATATGCCCACAAACACGCTTAATTCAACATTAAATATGTATCGGTTATTTTAGGACTCGAAGTTAAATTAAGGATTAAGCTCGGAATGGAAGTGCAGCTGCATGTCAATGGAGAGGTGTTTTTGTATTTTTTCGAATATATTCTCGGGTCCAAAATGCAATTCCATTAGGATTCTAAATCTGGATTAATCGTATAGTGACTGCTGTGCTCTATATTATGTACTTCTGCTCAGTATTTTATTATAGAAACATTAATATCTAACTATATTTTCGACATATCTATTACACATTGCTGCAAAAGTAATCTTTATTTTATAATAATAGCAGACGTTATCGTCTGCTTCTTTTCATATTAAGATAGGTCAGTTAAGATAGTCTGATCAGCGATTACGCGTCTATCTCTATATAGTCATTAGAAGTGTTATCACTGCAGTTTTATTTATAGGAAAGAAAGAGGATATTTCTTTATATTTCTCTAGTTTTCATTATCTTTTTTCAATAAACCAAAATACAGAAGACCACTAAATTAGAATGAAAACAACCTAAAGCTATATTCGATAGCATATGTTTTACAGAACGCTTTTAGGATCAATGTTTCACGCCAGTCAATCTACCAAGCATTTACTGAATTTCGCGGATGGAAAAATGAGAACAATACAATATTCTAAAACTCCACAGAACAATGGTTCCAAAAATTCGGTGTAAAGGGTTTTTGTAAAAGCCCGTTGTCTATGAAGTCGTGCAAAGGGAAAGGCTTTTAAATAATCAATATCCATCTATTAATATAATTGCTGACTGAAGAAATTTTAATTGCTATTAAAACTATTACACATTCAAATTATAGTTGGCTCCGACTGAAAGTAATTTGCAAGAAATCAAAATGATAAATTAGATTATTTCGAACGAGAAACAATTTCCGAACAAGAAACCAATGCTAAAAGCCTACAGAAATCGAGATGTTTTAAGGGCGAGAAAGGTCTAAGCTTTGTTTTGGAGCCATTTGCCATTTGTTAGCTAATTGTATGCGCTATTTATCCTAACATAACGGTGTTTAGAGCACTTTGTCAAAGGTAATGCCGCTGTTGACCGGTTCAGGGATTAGGAACGAAATTAGTGTACATTTGTTGAAGTATCAGTAACTATTTTTTGTAATCTATGCTTGTATTAATAACGGTTTTAGATATTCAAAGATCATACAGCGGATTAGCATTTGATATTCTGAATTCTGTTTTGTTTTGACGTTTCGCGACATCAAATCCATACTTAATATTATAAATGCGAAAGTAACTCTGTCTGTCTGTCTGTTACTCAATCACGCCTAAACTACTGAACCAATTTTCATGAAATTTGGTATGGAGTTATTTTGATACCCGAGAAAGGACATAGGCTCCTTTTTATCGGTTGAGTAGTTTAGGCGTGATTGAGTAACAGACAGACAGACAGAGTTACTTTCGCATTTATAATATTATTAGTATATATTAGTATATTAGTATATTAGTATATTAGTATATTAGTATATTAGTATATTAGTATATTAGTATGGATAAGTATGGATGTCAAACTGCCACGGTGCTAGCCACTCTACTCTACCAATGGTGTCTAGCTAAGTATAGTTAGTAGGAAAGTTAGTACTCTACCGTACAGTGGCATTAAATACTTTTAACGGATTTTAAACGCTATTTATAATGATATTAGCCCGACGCACAAATACCTGTCTAAGCAATGTTTTGAACACATGACAACGAACATGTTCACGAGGAGACTAAATAATAGCATGAAATCGCTAAGATAAATCGCGGTTAAATCCGTTAAAAACTTTAATTAGTATTATATATAAAATGAAAACAAGAAAATAAATGTATGTGCTAATATTTCCCCATTCCGAGTGGAGAGCAAACAACAAACAAGCCTCCGCAGCGCTTGAACCTTAACAAGGCGCATCCTTACTCCCACTTTAACTCAATTGGGAGATATATCCTTAACTTTGTTCGGGAACAAAATTGTTATAGTTTTACAATACTTTGAATATTACAAGCATCATTATTGAGATTTATTTATAACAAGATATTTTGCTGTAGCTTCACTTGCACCGCTTATATAACAAATTTCAGTTTAGAATCATGTCTCTTTTTCAAAATTTTATGTTTCAATAGAAACCACATTTGACCTAAAACGTAGGAAATATTTTAACAACTATAATATAGCACACGGGTTATTTTGAGTTTCCATCGGTAAGTAACGCCTAACGGTCAATTCATACGATGCATCGAGACGTGACCTATAAGTTTTTACAACAAATATTTCTAACAAGTCACTGATTTAAAATAAACTAGAGGTAAAGATGGCAGTTTGATTTTGGTAAAATTATTATCACATTACTTTTCCTTCCTAACAGCTGATACAAATAAAAAAAAGTTTTTTATTTCCACAAATTTTCCACTAATAGGTACACCAGACCGCCTCTTTGGTACAGTGGTTGACGCGTGAGCGTAGAACCGAGAGGTCCTGGGTTCGATTCGAGGCGGAGACGAAAAAAAAAAAAAGTCTCGGTCTGGCAGGACACAGAAGGCTGATCACCTACTTGTCCCTAAAGAAAATCGATCAGTGAAACAGATGTATGCATAATGCATCTGTCCCCTACCCCACTTGGGGACATGGGACTTCACTTTCAATAGGTACCACTTTATTTTATTGAATACATAAAACAATTAACAGTAAGCAGTTTGCATATAAATAATTGGAAACATTTAACATTTACAGTACATTCAGCAGCCATATTATAATTATGAAATGTAACGTTAGATGGAGCTCTATCATAATGAGCGATGAATAAAATATATTCATTCGAATATTCAATGATTTTAAATCAAAATGTTGCGTGTAATGTAAAGTTAGTGTAGCCATTGTGTTTATTAATGAATTAGTAAATAGCTATAACAATGAGAGAACTAATTAATAAAGTGTGCTGTTTGTCCCTCTGGGTAATGGAGAAATACATTGACCGCTAAATATGCTTGTGTTTGCTTTGCGGTCAATGAATCTTAAAATACCTTGGTCTGCTGCATTTTAAATCTTAATTATTTACACCTTTATTGTTTCACGTAATTTGTGCAGAATTGTATGGTTTACCAAAGCAAGTAATAAAAATATCATAGACATGATACCATACACAAATAAATTGTAAATCAGGATACAATAAAAATAAAATATTCACTCTGTAAAAAAACAAAATTACAAAATTACATTTCCGTTCTTCTGCATATGCATCGAATAAAAAACATATTATTAATTTCACAAATAACATAATTTAAAGGGCAGGAATAGGCCAGACAATTGGGAGTTGAGAAGTACGCAAAAATCCGGAAGTGGTCATTTGGATTACTAATTAACTAACTATATATTATACTTAATGGATCTCATCTCAAATGTCAGTATAAAAACATCACTTTTCAAGGTCTACAACACAAAATAACTTTTATAATTTTCATATTATCATGTTGTGTATTGGCCGATTAAGGAAAGCTGGCATCTTCACAGTACTCACACTTATGCAATTTTACTATACAGTATGTTCAAAAATAAATACGATTCTAGTTTAAGAGTAGACTTGAATTGTAAAATGGGTGCGTTGTAGATAATATGAAAGCTCTCATAATTTATATGTAAAATTACAATTTAAAAGTAACTCAATCGATGAACTTAATTATTTATTCTCATTGTAAAATAGTATTGATAATCATTCAATTATCAAATAATAATTAAATTTAATGTCATATATATTCAAAATAACTATATAAACCATACAAATAACACATGCGCTCACTCCCAATACAATCGAAACCAGCTAGCACGTAAGAGATAAGGTTACATTACAATAAAAGCTGTATTGTTCAGCTATGTATGAAAATTTTAACTAACGGCGTTTACATTTTGTTTACAAAACATATTAAAATTATTACATTATTTAACCTAGGTAAAGTAAATAATATTCTAATCCGCGTGCCGCGAAGTAGTTATCTCGTCGAATATAGTTAGTAGTATACCTAACGTCTTTTTTTAAATTACATCACCCTGTATTTATAAACAATTGCAAAATAAAAACAATAATTGTCTCCTTCACTCTCATAAGCTAGTCTGCGCGCGAGAGAGACTGGCAGACTTTTCATGATGCGTATGCAGTATGACGTCACGCCGCGCGCGTCTTCACAGACACTACACATGTGCAATGTGTAAATGTGTTTACGTTCCAGCTCTTCTTAATCGGCCAATATGATTAACGACTGTTTTTATCTACTAGAATCTCATAGAATACTAAAATAGTGGAGAAGAAAATTCCTCGTATCTAAGGAGGAAAACTAATGTTTATAGAAGTTTTTGCGCAATTATGTGACCGAGCTTAAATTCGGGTAAACAAACAGACAGAGAGGGTAAGATCATGAATTTTTTACTATTGTAGATATTTATGGATTATTTTAACAATAATAATTAATAATATCACCAAACAGCGAATAATTCAGGTAAATTATTATAATTTATGCATGTTTACCCATCACATCTTTTATGAATACTCTTTTTCTTTAATTTTATTTCCCACAGCCAACGAGCTGTTTGTTTTACATCCGTATCGTCATAAAACGTTCCCATGTAACCTCACTATTATTTAACCCAATCTCACACATATATCTCGGAATTACCAAATACACACGTACTTGAAATCTATACAAATATTATAAAGCTGAAGAGTTTGTTTGATCGCGCTAATCTCAACAAGTTTATCGAGGAAAGCTATCCATACTAATATTATAAATGCGAAAGTAACTCTGTCTGTCTGTCTGTTACTCAATCACGCCTAAACTACCGAACCAATTTTCATGAAATTTGGTATGGAGTTATTTTGATACCCGAGAAAGGACATAGGCTACTTTTTATCCCGGGAAAATAACGCAATCCCGGAAATCCCACGGGAACGGGAACTATGCGGGTTTTTCTTTGACTGCGCGGGCGAAGCCGCGGGCGGAAACCTAGTTGACTATATATCATCACGCTAAGACCAACAAGAGCGGAGCAATGCGGGTGAAACCGCGGAGCGCAGCTAGTAATAAATATTATGGATGTTGTTTCAGGATAGTTCAAAGCCTTGATTGTTGATTCGTATTTCAATAATATAATATATACTTAATAATATAAAGCTGTAAGACCGTGGTATAGACCGTGGTACATATTATGTAGGTACCACAGGTTAAGTAAGGTAGACAGCTAGTATAAACTATAATATTATATTTAAGAAACTAGTATTATAGTAATGTTGACGAAAAATACTCTGATTTTACCCAATACATTTCATTCAGCATTAAATTTGTTCTAAGGTTTAAAGTTTTCCTGCAAAGGTCGTGATTCGTGAAACGGTTGACGGGAATCGTATCTCAAGACAAACGTCGAGCGGAATGGATTTCCTGAGATGAGACGTCTTCAACGCGATAAACTTTTGTGGGCTTCCCTTACTGTTAAAAGCAGTCCAATATAGAAACCTAAATTAACTTTGGGATGAATTTCTTCCTTATTGTTCTACGTTATTTTTATCATCGATATTTTCAACTTTTTTTAAATAAGTAACTTTAGTTAGATCATATTTGCAATTCCAAAAACAAATTATAGGTATTTCCGCTCTAAGTGACACAGTAAATTTTAAAGTTTAATAAAAAAATTAAATTGGTGTTGTGGTTTAGGCGCGAAAACTTATAAAATAATTATCTAGTAGACAGACAAATTTTCGCATAAATAATAATTCTGAATCTGGTAAACAGTAGCGTAATTACTGAAGTCTAAATTAATTTCTTTGTCCATTTCAATCAGGACTCAATAAGCATGATAAATACCTACAGCCACGTGGCAACTAATAACGCTCTCAAAGCTTTGATTCCATCGAGTCAGAACTTAAATCAATGTTCAAAGCGAACGTGGATGCAGCCACACGACTGCTTCCTGAATTCTATTACAGATTCTATATTTCAATTAGTCTCTACTAAAAGGTGGAATTAATGGATGATTTTATAGCAATTTTACGGTATGGTACGGTATAAGGTAAAATGCCTTGGATATTTTTTTTTTCGATAAAAAATAGTTGTAGTTTATAGGCACATGTTGTGTTGATCGATGAGTCAATTTCTTCTTCTTTGTCTTTTTATAATACAGGAGATAATTAAGCCAATATATTAATTATAAGCTAGTGAAATATAAAATTAAATTAAATAAAGGATATAATTATATTAGTGCGAAAAATTTGGAATTAAAAATTTGTTCATGTTTTTACTAAAGTCATATTTTAATTAATACATATATACAATACATTTGATATTCCAAGGTATGAAGTAATTAATGTGTACAACAGTCGTTTCGCAGTATTTTCAATTAATTTTCCTGCTGGAGCTGTGGAACACGGAAAAATTGAATTCTGAATTCACATTGTTGTTTAAAATAAACCAAAAATGAGCGTAGGTACGAATTTAATATCGGAAATGAAAATTCGTGTTAAAGTTTTAACTTTTAACTGCCGTCCGTTGCTTATATCGAAGTTTTTAATTCGCCATTTCAATGAAATTCCATTAAAAACAAAGATAATATAAACTTTCGATAATTTTTAATTAAAACATTATGGTTCAAGCTATTATTATTTTATTGGAGTTGAAGTAATTTTGCGCAAAATAACGGATCAAAAATTAAAATATCTTAGGTACCACATAAAAAGTATCATAATTTTATTTATTTCTACAGAACACATTTTCTTATTATAACTTATTTTATTCCCTGCATCAGTATCAAATTTCAAAAGAAATTGCGTTTAAAACGGGAAATTAAAATTCATCAAGGTAGAAATAACTAGCCAATAATTATAATGAACTGCAATATTTTCTATTAGTCAACTTCAAGTTAATGCATTCGCTATTAATAAATTACGATTGAATAACATCTTTCCCTCGATTATTTTATCGTGAAGAATTACGCTGATACAGAAACGATTTAAATCAGAGCTCTAACCTGAATTAAATCCAATCTCTATTTCAAATCACATTAGCGTTGATCACGAGCGTTAGTTATTCTATTATAATAGATTATTAATATTTAACGTAATATATATGTCACAGTGAGCAGTCAAATTGTATTATTTCGCCGTTTACAAATGCTCGGCATTTTGTTAAATGCTGAGGATTTACTTTTTCCAAAATTCTACAAAAAGACGGTCGTGAGCCGACGGAGCCCCACTTCGTGGGGCTCCTATTTCTGTGTAGTTTTAAAAACACGAACCTTACCTAACCCACCCCCTTATACAAACGAAAAATTTCTGATAACGAATTCTCGACATATTGTGCCGGGTCCAGACTGGTGAAATGTAACATGCAATGTAACATGCAATGAAAGAATTCACCGTCCACATTGCTGCAATGTATCATGAAAGGTAACACACTTTGTAACAATTTCTCATAGTTTGGACGTCTTGCGCGCGCGAAATGTGCATTTCACGCGCATGCTACGAGCATTACAAGCCGCGCGCGGAGCGATCCGTGATTTGTCGGTTTTTCGACGAACACAAAGGGGCAAGGAACACGACTACGGGAGGTTCGTAGTGATAAGTGAATGCGCGTTAAGAGCGCGCTATGCGTCCACGCTTGCAGCGAACATGCAATGAAAGGCAGAATGTTACATTGCATGTTACGTTTCACCCGTCTGTACCCGGCATTACAAAATGCCGAGCTTTTGTAAACGGCGAAATAATACAATTTGCCTGCGACATATACAATATTAAATTCATTTCACATTTCATTTTCTTTAATTATAGGCATACACACGGCATACAAGAACATTTGGAAAACATCTCTTGATTTTTTTTCTTTCATGAAAAAGAAGAATATCAGAACTCGCTTTCTATGTCTTTGTCAGCTAAGAACCATTTTGACAAATGAGAGTTTCGATTTCCGAATCCGCAAATGAATGCCACATACAAACATACTCGTATAGGAGGTAGCAACGTTGACAAGTGAGCATTTTAGTATAGTTGGTTCTTTGATATGCTGTTCCTCTTGCTATTTCGGTTAGAGTCCGGGCTGTCTGGCTGGTCGCAGTGGTTGCGTTTATTAGTGCGCATCTTATCTGCACAGGAAAATATCCTTAATTTAAAGTCATTTTTTAACGCGTAATTTTTAATCTTTTGCCTTTAGATAGATCCATCAGACATACATTTTTTATTGCAAGACGTTTTTTTCGTTGTTAAATAGGTGCCAGACGCAATTTTTTATTTAAAATGTCATCGAAATAAGTGAAATTCTATCAAGATGAGTCCCCGTGAAGGATAAGTAATCACTGTGTAACTTATACTATATATAATATTCATTTTACTATTTACAATTTTTTTGCAACAATCTACCATGGTGCCTTCTTTTCCCAACGAACCTCAAATAGGACGTTAATGTAAACTTGATAAAAACCAGATATCATCAAGAAATTAAAGACTTTTTAACGGATTTTAAACGCGTTTTATTCATTATATTATATTCCCGAGTCTTTAATTTCTAAATGTATAATACTCGCGTAAAATCAAACACTAGAAAATACAAATATCATCAAATTCATATTTATACCCAAAAGTGTAATAAATATGAAACCATCTATTAAAAATATTAGTTTACTAATTATTCAATATAAGTATTAAAAAAGGATAATATAATATAAATAATAAAGTTATTACTTACCTTTTAAGCGGACTCATCTTGATAGAATTTCACTTATTTCGATGACATTTTAATTATTTTAATAAAAAATTGCGTCTGGCACCTATTTAACAACGAAAAAAACGTCTTGCAATAAAAAATTTATGTCTGATGGATGTCTAAAGGCAAAAGATTAAAAATTACGCGTTAAAAAATGACTTTAAATTAAGGATATTTTCCTGTGCAGATAAGATGCGCACTAATAAACGCAACCACTGCGGCCAGCCAGACAGCCCGGACTCTAACCGAAATAGCAAGAGAAACAGTATATCAAAAACCCAACTATACTAAAATGACTTTTTTTTTAACGTTGCTAGCTCCCGTACGATACAGATGAAACATAAAACTGCTTTTGGCTTGTGTCGATAGTAAGAAATATCTTCGTATTGTAGGTTTTTCACCAATAAATGGATATTTTTTATTATGTATATTGTCCATCAATCAAGAGTTAAATATTCATTCGATAAATATATACCTAATACAAATTCGTTTTTCCTTTACTTTTCTATAGAATTAAGAATTTTCCGTATTAACATTGAATACAAAGAACGACTATAGGTTTGAATTTGTCTCTAGGGATACCTAGTCGTTTTCTAAAAACATGTTAATTGTTTGAAATTGCGCCTGCATTATGAAAATAATGTACATAGTGCGTGAAACAATGCACTTATATTTATATAATTTATCACGAAACAACACAATAGCGAAATATTGATGCTCACTTTGAGGTATTACTTTATATTGTGCAAGAGGACTTCATTAGGTTGTTTTTAAGAAGTAGGTATTCGTTTTTATTATTTGCTAAATTATGTTATTGATTAAAATATATAATCATAAACATAGTTTTAAAAACCTTAAGACAACTGCACGCTTCAGTTATCACTAAACTAAGTTAGAATAACTGCCCGTTACAGTAAATGATTGCACACATAAGCACAAAATATAAAATAGTACTAACCTACATTAGTCACAATGTTTAACTGAAAGTTTTAAGAACATAAATCACAAATATAATAATAAGTTTGCATCTTCTCAAGTGCCTTTTCTATTTTACACAATTTACATACATTCATATTAAATAATAAGCAATGAGTACATGTTTGAATAAATACACAATAAACTAATACAATATGTGAATAACTCCGAGTTAATCCATATTGTCGGACAGTTTCAATAGAACCCTCATTAATGATATAACTTTTCTCGTATCAATCAACTTCCTTCAACAAAGAGAACCAACGAGTCATCATATCTAGATGCCGTTATAAATAAAACTAGCTATCCACCCGCGGCTTCGCCCGCGTTTTCTAAGAAAAACCCGCATAGTTCCCGTTCCCGTGGGATTTCCAGGATAAAAACTATCCTATGTGTTAATCCAAGTACCCTCTATATGTGTGCTAAATTTCATTGTAATCGGTTCAGTAGTATTTGCGTGAAAGAGTAACAAACACACACAGACACACACATCCTCACAAACCTTCGCATTTATAATATTAGTAGGATTGTAATGGTTACATTGTGTATTAAGGTTATCTTAGCCTAGGATAAAAGAACTGAAATTCAGAGTAGTTCCAAATCTAGTTAATGAGTTTAATTCTTAAATATTTTTGGTGTTAATTATTATCGTTATAGTTAAACAATAATCACTAAGTACATACCTACTATTAAACAAATTCGCTTTCTCTGTCCCTATGTCCCTATGTATACTTATATCTTTTAAACTGTGCAACGGATTTTGATGCGGTTAATAGAGTGAGTCCAGAGGAAGGCTATAATACTAAATAAATAAATAATATATCATTTATTAGGTTTTAGACAAAGCGGGCGAAGCTACGTGCTTACACCTAGAATCTTTTTGCGAACTAATGTTCCAAACATTGCTTTTAATTTTAAATTACTTATAGGTATTTTTTTATTTTTTCGGTTCAAAGATATGATTTTTTTCGCATAATTACATAAAAACAAATTAGTTGTTTTAATTAATTTTTATTTTTTATTTTTAAACACATGAATTAAATTAAGCATATCCTTAAAATATTTAAAATAAATTGCAGTTGCTATTCAAGCGTATTATTGTATGGTTTATTCAAGGTTGTCACACTACGTTGAAAAAAAAAGTATTGTGATGAAAAATCTAATAATATCTAATATGCACGTTGAGAAAGATTATGTATAAATCACATGCTCGCGGGAAACAACACGTGTGCTATTGTACGCCAGTGCAACTGTGTATTTAATATAATTACATTACACTTAGAATTGACGTCAACTGTTTTCATTAATAGTTAATTCTTTATTGTCAGCTAACCTTGTTAATCGCTCTTACATCCTTGATCCTTCCTACTAATATTATAATTAATGCGGAAGTTTGTGAGGATTGATGTATGTGTATGTGTAGGTGTTTATGTTTGTTACTCTTTCACTCAAATACTACTGAACCGATTACAATGAAATTTAGCACACGTATAGAGGGTAACTTGGATTAACACATAGGATAGATTTAACCCGGAAATCCCATTGGAACGGGAACTATGCGGGTTTTTCTTTGAAAACGCGGGCGAAGCCGCGGGCGGAAAACTAGTACATGCATAATATTAAAACATCGTTTTGTTAAAGTTTTCCTGTAAAATATGTGTGCATTAATAAAAACTACGACCTTTCAACCACACTTACTCATGTTATTCAGATTTATTTTCACAGAGAACATGTAATCCTTACAGCACAGCGTTGTACTCGTAGACAACAATGTAAGAGCTACACAGTGAAAATAATTCAAGACATGGTAATACGGTTTACGTATAGATGAACAGTTACTCACGGTTCCGAATATTTAAGCTATAAAAACTACGTGTCGAATTAAAATCAGTTTTGTTTTGCTTACAAATTGAAAGCGGTTCAACTTATTGTTGGACAAAACTTTGATTCGCCGCAGTTTTACAAAACAATTTTAAACAACAAAAGGGTATTGAATAAGCATGCACCTGAGCTCGAATGATCGAAATATTTCTGAATTATTTATTAATAGAAATCAACCGGTTCGCTTTTGTGTTCTGGGCTTTTTCAGCGCTTGTTTTTGAAAAGGTTAATTCATTTCCATATACATTTTTCAATATAAATATTTACCGGTGCAGTTACATATTAATATACAATATACATATTAAATGAACTGACGACTGAAAATTTTCGGCATGTAACCGATTACATCGATGAAAAATATAATGTTTATTATATAAAACTAATGTTAGCTTTGTTTTACGAGTTAGTACCAAGTAGTTAGTAACCTGTTAGTTTTGAAGAGACGAATTAGTTAGAATAGTTAGTACTTACTTATCAGTTTTAATTATTTTCATAAAAATATTTTTTTTTTGTATTAGATCGACATGATTATCCCACTAAAGTCCCTAATGTTATTTAATCTATCATGAAACTATAATAATATTATCATCTATGATATAATTTTCCTCGTTTGAAATGCGCGCCATCTAGGCGAGTTTATGCGAACTACTAGCGCTTCTACAAGTTGTGAGCAGTGTGGCAGAGGGCACGTTTGTAGATATTGCAACGGGAAAGAAAAACCTTTTCGGAATGCATCAACACAAAGGTACTAAAATACCTTTTATTTCTTTACAATATGTTATAGGAATATTCTATAAAAAATCTGTATGATAAATATGTACTAGGTACTATATCTATGTTACGATATTTTGTAACCTTAGAATATCATAGAAGCAATCAACCAGTGTTGAATCTTATTTTTATGTATAAAAATATAATTAGTCCAATACCACCACACTACACGAAATAATTACACCATATACCTATGAGACAAATATAATCAGATATTAGTAACATAATAATCGTGTAATTTCCACATTCAGAATTAATTTATAGCATCTATAAAACATTTCACTGAAACTGAAAAAGCTCGAAACTTTTATTCACGTAACTTTTAGGACGGCTTATGAATAGTAAATTTATGAGCCTTCCACCGAAATGTCAATCCCTCAGAGAAAAATGATATCATAAACTATGTGCAATTTTAATGCGATGATTTTTCAACATAACTACCTACTTAGGTAATTATAGTAAGAAGTTCTAGGGACGCGCACTCAATCTTAGACCACATCTTCACTTTAACCAGCAGGAGGAGGTCTTCGTACAACATACTCAGATAATTTCAGTATATACTTCTAGGGAAGTTCGCTCTATCCTACACCACCTTCGCTTCACTATTGTTCATAAAAAAATAACTATTAAACCTACCTAGCTTAATGTAGGTAATAGGTGTGAATATTCAAGGTCTGCGTATAATAATATAAATGACGTTGGGCGCAAGTTTCCCGCTGCGTCCCTCTAACCCACTTGCATACTAAGTGATTCGTTTAATCGCATTTCACTGCAGTCCCATTTTAGAGCTATTGTATGCTAATTGAATTCATACGTTGACTTGTTTACGAAATTTATGCGCGCGTGCTAAATTTATTGTAAATAAATAAACAAATAAATAGAAATTCTGCTTTTCATGCCCTTGAATGTTGTTTGTTTCGAACTTTATGTAGCCTTGGTACTAAAACCGCTTTTAAATAATAATAATATTATGTTAGTGTTGAAATTTATTCCTCATGGATATGGAAAACCTTTACCAGGCAAAGCATAGACAGTGCGAAAGAAAAACTGACGTTTTTAAAAACAATCCAGAACTTCCACAAACATTAGTTTAGTATGGCATATAGAAAAATTTACACGTAATGTTTCTCTTCTGTATTACCATTTACCACAGATAATTTTATAATACTATACAGTATACTAGTATAAGATTGAGAACAATGCATATTATCTAACTACACTACACGAAAAAATACCAGCTATCTAAGAATACCTAATTTTAACATAACTAAAGTACCGTTTAAATGAACAATCTCCTATCAAACTTCGCGTCTCTAACTAGTAATTCTATAATTACTGCTCGTGGTTTGCGCTGAGCATTCATTGTCGATAATAGATGTCAATCAGCTGACAATCTTCTGTTAAAGCGCCCTCTGGGAGGAACCGGAGGGAACTTCTTGTGTATTAGGTACCCTTAACTTTCGGAACAATCCGTCATCTCGACCCATTGTTATGGCTATTCTCTATTGTAAGAGGTATCTATTCTACGCGCTTTGTGAAATGTACTGAAAGTATTTTGTTTCTATAGTCAGGTAGCCAGTGCCTGAGTGTGGTGAGTGATGAGGGAAAGGACATTTGATTTGTTACGTTGACTGTTGTTGCTTGTCATATTTACACAGTTAATGTAGTGTACAATTGTTGTGTAATGTTGGCAACGGCAGTATGAAATAGTCAGTAAGTTTGTTTGTTGATCTAAAAAGTAAAAATGTACATCGCATAAGAAAACTAATCAAACAAGAGTCCGTTTCCAACAACGTGAAACTTATTTAGATACAAACAAGTCACAACCAAACTTGCATAGTATCAAGAAAAACATAGGCTTATTTCGGCAATCGTATGTGAAAGCCGAAATCCTTTTAAAACAAAAGCCAAATGTGGCACACCCGCCACATTTGACGGCTGAGATAACAGCTTTACGGCTTGTGGGACAAATGGAGGCTTCCTTCGACCTCTACTAAATATTAAAACACTAGTTATTACCCGTGGCGTTGCTCATAATATGATCTGAATTTATTATAGTTAACAGGGTTACGTTGCCGTTTCTGGCAACAAATCATTATGATTTTTAATTCTGATTTATTATCGTGATAAAATATTTTAATTGAAAGAAGCTAAGATCTGTTAAGGTACGTATACAATAGATATTTACCAATATTTATTGAGCTGTAAATGTTGATTACTCAACGACGCGAATTCCACTTTGTATTCGACGTTTTAATTAAACAGATCTACATAAAAATGTTTCTATTCTTGAATAAATCTATTATTCGAACACTTTACCCTATACTATGAAGAATAATAAACATAGTTCTAACTTTTATTTGTAACATCATCTCTAACTACCAATTATAGTATACCTACCAAGTATTTATTTAATACCAATACAAATTGGAGGGTTCTTTCGTCGGTTGAAGGCTTTAGGAAGGAATTTAGGTTATTTGCGGCCCTGACCTTAAATTATGATACCGACCAGCCCTTCGATTGTATTGCCACTACTGGCCACTACCGACTCTTGCCGTTTTATTTGTAAAACTTTGGAAATACGCGCTCAAGTAAATTTATTCCTCTTTATATGAGAGCTTTCAGCGATTAGAGTTAAATATATTATATTATCGTATTTTATAGTGAACGAAAGAAAAATCTCGTTACTATAAAAATTTCATCTTTTACAGTGTTAGCACAACTTATAACTCGGGAAAGGATTTTGAAATTTTTTGTTAATTGGCTTTATCCCCACTTTATCAGGGCAATCAGAGTTACAAGCACCGTGTTTTTAATAAATTTTTAAATATAATAATTAATAAACTTCTCTCAGTTTTGTCAAAATGTTTTTATTTCGCCTTGACATACACTCGGCCCAGTTGTTGACGTTTCTCATTATTTCACACCAAAAAACCGGCGACGCATTCGTATCCTGATTCTTGGCTTGGTCACATAGTTACATCATACGTTTTACCGTTCACCCCGATTCAATGTTATTTTTCCTAAATAATGTGACTAAAATAAAACGTCTTTATATCAATAACTCCTAAAAGTGATAATGTTAACAATAATTATTAAACAGCCAACATTAGGATCGAAATAACCACAGGACAATATTACCCATTTATTACCAGTGACTTCAAACTTTTATAAACGAACACAACCCCTTAGAAATGTTGATATTTATACTTTATGAAATATACAAGTTTGTTACTTCTCTTATTCGGGACGAATGTTTGAGTTGCAATACGACATGAGGGCTTTTGAGAAGTCAAATAGTATGCAGGTAACAAAGGGAATTAGGGGATTGCGGAAGCGAACGGAGACTTAAACTCGTCGAGTTGATAATTACAATTTAAATTAAATAAGCCGCTTTATGATTTATACTCAGACATGTGGGGAAATTGGATTACCTTCAAATATATGTGAAACAAAAAGGACGGGAATGAAACAGTGATAGGCTCAAATACAGTCTACAGGGTGTAATCGTTATTCGTTAACTCATTAGGTTAAGTACTTTCGATATCAGTTTAAAGTTTTTTGATATCTGCAATAGTTACGGAATAATCGCTTGTGCACACTTAACGATTACACCCTGTATAGCAATGAGAATAAAAGCCTTGACATTATGTTGCTTTTAAAGTAGCACAATGCAGCTACATTACTTCGATTTATTTATTTAGTTTGTATTAAAAGAAATAAAACTTTTTTAAATCAGGTAGCTTGTTATTGGCCAAAAAACTAGCGCAACGTCACAGTGTCACAGCTTGTCGAGATCTATGAAGATTTGCAGTTGTTAACCCGCGGAAGAGGTCACTCATTGCTCTCTTAAGCTCCTGGCGCTCCGCCAGCCCGACCTATTGTTCGCTACAAGTATGTTCTACCTAAGGCTCCATCAAAAACAAGATGTTTTCATTCGTCTTCGAACATCTGTTGTCATGGTGTGGTTGGGTCGAATAAAATCTTGCGCCAAATGATATTTGTGGCGGATCACGTATTTATTGTTTTACATAATCTTTTAGTAAGACTTCCAGATTGTTGATTTGTCAATACATTTTCAAGTATTGTTCAACTGGTATTTTTTAAATTAGGAGGCTATCTAGATGACGAGTCCCTTGATGTATGATCGTAGCATTGTCGTAGCAAACAGTTCGTAGTACGCACGTAGCAAACAACGGCGTCATAACGTAGCAAGAGTTTGTAGGCAAAAATAATGAATGTCACGTCTTCGTCGCTTAATGAAGTTGCCGTTGCCGGAGCCAAATGATATTAAATGTATGAAACATAGTGTTAATAATTAGTATTCAACCTAAAAGTTTTCAAAATTTCAAAATTTTATCCTCTAGTATATAATACTAGATTTGGTCAAATAGATGACAAATTAAGAAACAGTTTTTAGTTGGATACCAACTCTATGAAGAAATAACAAACTCCACAAGAGCAAAGTTACTTCAAGACCTTTCTATAGTTAGTAAAGATGAATGAAATGAATATGCTTCTTGAAATCTTTGATTACATTGCATATTTATCAAAGAAGGTAAATATAATTTGAACTTGCAAAATTTCCTAGGGAATGATATGATCCATGCTGTTGAAAGTCACGTAATTAAAACATCAAAAGATATTATATAGTTCAGTGAAGGGCTAGAGAGCAAGAAAGCCATCAACATTCTGTATTTCTGTCTAAATGTGGACGAGAGCTCTTATACAGCACTGAAATCTGCAAGAGTTAAAGTTTCAAATTACATTTCCAACAGAAAAAGCAACCAATTACCAACTTGCCCTGAGGATATTTTTGGATGCTCTGGTTTCAATACTGAAGTTGCATTTTTTAAAACTATTTTCTACCCTTCCAAATTAAAACAGCATCATACCGATCGTAGACAATTAAATGTTTTCCTATCTTTACGCCCATGGCTTCGCCCGCGTAGGCATATTCCCACGGGAATAAGATGTTTAACCGCAGTAAAAGTAGTCTATGTCACTTTCTAGTCATGATCATAGCTAGACATAAATTCGGTCCATTGTTACTTACACGAAAGAAAGAGAAATTAAGAAACAAACACATTTTTATAGTAGTAAGGAAGAATAAACATGTTAGACATATGAGAGATAATTTAAATGTATTTTTTTACATCTCTAGACGCATCCCCTAGCTCTTACTCGAGAAAAATACTACATAGTACAAAACGTTTATTATTCACCTCATCTACAGAACCCAATAGCACACGGCTCTCTCGTAAATTCCCATTTAGTATGACCTCGCCTACTGTATTATTAAAAACTAGCTGTTTGCCCTGGCGTCGCTCAGATAGTATTTTTATTTGAAGTTTGACTTTTATTATCCCAATAAAAATAAACTAAAACTCATCGAAATGACTTTAGATGTTTTTAAATTATAAGTTATTAAATTACTTCTTTCTTTTCTGGAAATAGGTATTATATAAATCGACTTATCTGGGATGGTTATAAGGATTCTGCTAAAATTCTCAAGCTATTGTTAGATTACTGTATTTATTTATACTTATTGTATTTCAAGATATAAGCGCTTTACCTTATCCGCAAAAAATAAAATATAGTCGCCGTTTTTCTAATACAATACAAAACTATTTAAAAGAAGCGTGTGTGACCTTAATTGTTCTTCCTAAGCTTTTCTTTCCTAGTCACGAGTGGAACACGAGCATTATAAAACACAACAATAGAGATATCTTATTTCCACGATTCAAAATTTAGGTACGAAATAACTAAAGAACTAAGAAATGGGACTTCGCCTCATATGATCCTAAGTAGTACAAGTTAGGAAGTGAGATTTTCATTTGCGCTTCCTTAGTCAGACTTGTACAAGTTTCCGAGATCAAAATCTATTTGAGTCTCCACCTTCCGAACGTCCCAGACGACTGTATTAGTACAAAACTATTAGTAGTTGTAGTTGTAGTTGTAGTGTAGTTGAAATAACATGAAAATCAATGTAGGTAGTGTAAGTCGTTTTAGGAGCGTTATGGAGCGTGTGTGTTGGATCTCTACATTATTAATTGTACGTTAATAGTTTTTTTATATGTTAAAATAAATTACATGTATTGTGTCCAATATGGCATGAAAAATATTCGAATTTGAAGAAATGTAATTGAATTACATTACAACTAAAATAGAATGATTTAAACACACACAAGTTAAGAAAAGCAAAAATTATTTACTTCTATTGATTTCAATATTGCAATATTTCACATCTAGGCATCTACATACATTAACTAATCGTATAATCGTATTCAGTTCACTAAATACATCCTACAGGCTACACCTGTAACAGATGAACAATAGCTCATACCGAGAGGTATTGTTACAGCTATGTATTCGCAGGTTCACTACAGTCTGGATTATTTGCCTCAATAGTTCTGAACTCTATTGAGGGCTGACGATGGGCTTCCAGCGGCGGGAGGACTACAATGCCTCTTGGTATAGACGTGGAAGCTATAGCACCGTGTAAATTGTAAATGGTTTTGTTGGATGTTGCACGTGTTCTGTCTGGGTTTTAGGCTTTAGGAGACGGCGTAGTGGATGTTGTATGGTTGTCAGACCTATTAGGCGGTCAAAATTAATTAATCCTGTGTTCTATGTTTGGACCACAGATTAGATACTAGATTTGGACAGCGGTGATCTTAATCGCTATCTGTGAAAGGCAGTTAACTAGAATATTTATTAATGAAAATCAATTAGGTTCATATTTTAGAATCTATATTTACAGAACTAAACAATAAAACAAACCATTTTGATTATAAGTTTACAGGGAACTTAAACCATTTTTTCTAAAATAGTAAATTCATAAAAGAATATACCGAATTTTCATTTGATGAATTTATGAATGCATCAAATATTTATTTGCAAAACAAGTACAAATGGCTTTGTTTGTATGTTCGATATTTGAGACCCAAAAACAAATATTTTTATTTCCACAATATGGTATATTGTTCAGGCCATGTTTTTTACATTCAGGTATTTTTTATTTATTTAAAGAACACGCAATGCTAATTGATTCGATTATATTAATATTAACTAACTGGCTTGTCGCCCGCGTTTTCAAAGAAAAACCCGCATAGTTCCCGTTCCCGTGGGATTTCCGGGATAAAACCTATCTTATGTGTAATCCAAGTAACCCTCTAAATGTGTGCTAAATTTCATTGTAATCGGTTCAGTAGTATTTGCGTGAAAGAGTAAACTTACACATACACATCCATCCTCACAAACTTTCGCATTTATAATAATATTAATAGGTCCGTATCCGTAAGTTATTATGGTTATAATATCAAGGTATTTTGTGTTGTTTCATGTAAACATAACGAACGAATTTGACTGAAATTAAGCCTGAATCATAACATCGAGGTTTCTGTTGACAGAAGTATACCAAAGCAATACTAATACCTGAACTAGCTAGTACAAATATGTACTGAAACGTTTGATCCTATATTGACTCTAATGTTCGCGACGTTTAATAAACAACATGAATGCATACAGAGGACACTAATATTAAATTGCAGAGTGGAAGCTAACATGTCATTTTGTAACTTCACTACATAGTATAAAACAAAGTCGCTTTCTCTGTCCCTATGTCCCTATATCCCTTTGTATGCTTAAATCTTTAAAACTACGTAACGGATTTTGATGCGGTTTTTTTTAATAGATAGAGTGATTCAAGAGGAAGGTTTTGGTATATAATTTATTAGGTTTTAGACAAAGCGGGCGAAGCCGCGGGCTAATAAATAAAAATAAAAATTTATATCTCATTCTTATTGTCATACTTATCAGGCAACATGTACACCAGTTAACTGAATTCATAGGACTTCCATTGAAATCTAACTCCACTTGAAAGTTCGTACGAGAGAAATGTTTAGTCCTTAGAGCCGTAACACGGGAGGTAATAAACAAACAATGAAATGCAATCGAGTGATCTTTTGTCCTTCCTATACTCGGGACCTTACTTGTGGCACAATGGCCATATTTATTTCTATTGTGGTCTTTAAGACTGCTTCGAGAGCTAAATAAGCGTCTTACACATACAACATAATATGAGTGCATTGGAAAATATTTAATAAGTACCGTTAGAGGCGTTCGTGCTCAATAATGTCTTCTCTATTGTGAAAGATGTAAGATGTTTATGAAACTTTTATATTAAATACAGGAAGTTTAGTGAGAATAAATGTGGGTTAAAAATAGTTCTTTATAATAGGATTTATTTTAAAATGCGTATTAAAAATATGCACTGAAGTGGAATAAATTAGTCACCCTGTGACACCACAGATTAGAAAATTAGTTAAACATTGTAGTGAAGCCTCCACTGTGTTAAAGTTAAATATAATGTAAATATATATTTTTAATTTAAAGTTTTAGATAAACTTATAAAATAATATCACAAGGAAATTAAAGTAAGTACCTATATTTTGATCATTAGGTACATGATATAAATGAAAAAACAAAAAACAAATCAGTATTTAGCGCTCTCCTAGCAACTTCAGGATGAATTTTAATAAAAACAAAAATCTGAAAAAAATGAAGTCTACGCAATACATATTGTTATAAATATAATATTTACTTCCTCGAATCGTCAAAAGATCCAGAGGAATTTAATTAAAACATCGTTTATAAACATAAAACGATCTAAACTAACGATCTAAATTAACCACAAATTAACCACTCGCGGAAAATCAAATACAAAATAACAGAGTACTGTGGACTCGTGTATTCAAATGTGACTCTGATATTTGTCTTAAATGGCATACTTATAAAATTTGATGTTTCAATCAGTCGATCCAGTTTTGAAGTGAAACTTCTTAAAGCGAGTTTAGAGTAAAATTTCAAGGTCGCGTCATGGAAATACCGTCACGTCATGCCGTAAGGCGACGATTTTGAATCTTGCCAAAGAAGTTTCACTTCTGATACGTGTGCTTGGCACACACGACATTTTTTAAAAGTAACTTTCTACCACGAAGTCTTACCTCAAACTAAAAATGTTTTGTTAAATATAAATATATTTTCGACATTTTCATATAATTAAATATATTCAACCAATTGAACTGAAAATTATATCCATTCCTATAAATCATACACACATGAAAACACTGAACACACTATAAACTTTAAACATCGTTCAATAGGCAATTTGTTTCCCGTGTTAGTGTTAGTGCTCGAATAATTTAGTGCAATTACAATCAGGCACAACCACTGTACTAAACGCTGTTGCGTGACAACCCTTCCCCTTATTTCTACCCTATTTAAGTACCTTCGAACTTTTTGTCCTTCACCAGTTTATATTGTATCTAATAAAATTCATCAACCACTAAAGTATATTATATATTACTAAGCTACTTATGATATTTCACTATGGTGGAAAGTGGCCTATGTGAATCTCGGGTTGCGTCTCCAGACACAAAAATCATACCTTCATCCTATGTGTCATAAAAGAAAGACAAACACACCTCTCATTTATAATATAAGTTAGGATTATTCTTACATACACACATACATCGATACTCTCAACATGTGACGTTAAATTCCCACCACACGAGAACACAAAGCATCAGAGCAAGATACTCGAAGACGCGTTACAGCGATAAGTCGGCATAATCGTCTGCGCTCGCCCGAGCGTTCATATAATTGGCTGAATAACTCCGAACAAAACATTTTAACAAGATGCGATTATCCTTCCGCTATACAACCCCACTTCATTTTTAATACTTTCTTGAATTGTTTCCGTATTTATTGTGTACAGACCATTACCGCCCGTATATTTAGCCGTCGCACGATATTGGCTCTATAATTTGGCATATTTTATGAGCCATAACGTTGTATTGATTTTTTACGATGACAATAATTAGGGAACATGTAAGTGAAACAATACGAATTGTGTACGGACAATTATACGTTTAATAAATTCAAGAGATTTGTAAATCTAGACGTGACGCGATATAAAAAATAATTTTATATTCATTGTCTACGATAAAATTACGGTTACTGAGAAATCAAATCTAAAATTTATTAAAAATCAGAAATTCTGATTGCTTTGCTCATTGTTCCACATCCAGCTATTTGAATGTCCAGATACACCCAAATCTCATGTAATATGAAGGGTTAAACATCCGTGATTTCACCTCTGCAAAAAAGCTCATAGAATTGAATTTGGCATATTTAGTCCTGGATCTATAGACTGAAATATATTAAATATTCATAAAAAAAAAAACTAAAAACAGTGGATCAAAGATGGAGGGTCATAAAATTACTGTATGGACACTTAGTTTACAAAGTTTGAATTAAATCTGACCGTTTCAAGTGGGTCAAAATTGCCTCTAAAGGAGAGAAAAATACATACAATTGTACAGGTGTAGTCACTAAGCGTTTTAAAAGGAAGAATTTTCAAGGAGCTTTGCGATACTTTCGAGCTTTGTGGTTCATGTTGTGTTTTAAATCCAGTACACAGGAATCTGGCAACAAATCCGTGGTACGTCATCAATCAGAGAGCAGTAGATATCAATTACCGCGGCTTACCTCGCCGGGTGTCGCTGGGCTGCGATATTTTGCAGTGGGCTACAATATCGTTGACAGCGAAGCGGGTGGCTGTGGCGAATAAATCCCTATCAATTTATGAGTTATGAAAGTAAATTAAAGATTTCCTACTTATTCATTGGTTGTTATAACCGTGGAGTGATTTTACACCATTGCATTTCTAGATGATGGATTCTTAATTTTGTCGCTTTTTTATCAAACTCCGTTATTTATCGTCACTCCGTGTTATTTTGAAAATGATTACAATAAATAAATAGCTAATAAAAAGTGTAAGTAATTAAAACTTATTACTCTTTTTCGGAAACGTGTAATTATTTATACAAATGTACTCAACTCATAGTGGATCAAAAAGTAATTTAAAATTGCATTATGCTTAAAACATGCCAATGTTAATTTTTAACCCAAGCAGATTATCAATCCAATATTCACATGAGAATGTTTAATTACTTCCATCCATTGTGAATACAAATATATCAGATTAAAAGGTATGTGTTTGGTTCGAAATTGATATTGTTTTGAGATTATAATAATACGTTAACAGGAATAACGATTGTATTATTTCATGTTATGTAATTATCAAAAATCTATTATATAGTTTATCGTCGCGAAAGCAAAATAATGGTGATGTTAAAAAAAATTGTCTTGGCCGATTAGTCCGAAATTTGTCTTAATTCCATAACATAACATGTTTCACTAAACCACAACATTGCGAGGCATATTATATACCTGTACATAAACGGTGAAGTTCAGCATCTCGTCCTTTGAATACCTCAAACCAAAATCTCAGTGTCCCTTAGATTTCAAGAGGAATGGTTTAAGCGCACGACCTCGAATTATTGGCCTGAAAACTGTTATATATACACTTTGTATTTGGTTGTAATTATACTTGCTTCCATAGTACTACTAGGTTTAACTCTACTCGTATAGAAAGCTATTCGAAATTTCTATTGTTAAAGACCATTGTAATAAATTTCTTGATATTGGTCTGTGGTATTTTAATGGCAAACCTTAAGTGCTTATCGCCCTAATGAAATTGATTTGGTCGTATCTACCCTTACTGTCTAAATCGTCCCAGGATTAAGTACTTAAAGCTTTTAATAACTCAACAAATTGCTCCATAAAAAGATGAACCATATGCTAAATTTTACAATATCTCGGGCCCTTAATAAGGTATGATCGTGACACTTTAATATCCCCTCGTCTTAATACATTTTATTATCGCCATCTGCGTAAGCTGTAAATGTGGAGGAACGAAAAGATCCGACAGAACCGGCAATCCGTCTCCAAACTGTATTAGCGGACCGGAGAGAGGAGACAGATATCATTTGAGAGTTGAGGCTCATCCCCTCGCTCGGCCGCTGCTATAAATACAATTAAGCTTCATTACGTATTAATACTTTAATGCTCTCTTTTGTTCTCTTGAACGCAACTTGATATCTTTATTTATTTCTTAAACGCTAATGATAACATTAATGAATTCAAGGAATTCGACTATTCGAGATCTTGCGCTTCCCTTTGTTCCTGAAATTCAAAACGGCCCTTTCTTTATTATGGTAATGCTATTGTGATAAGAAACTTTTTCATCGAGCGGATACGAGTATGTCATTATTGGATTTGTTTGTCGTTTCCAATTTCCATTTGCGAATGTCTTCGAGAAAAAGTTAGGGCTAATCTTTTGATCTTATTATTATCACTTAATGTAGCCTTATTTTAATGAAATCATTTTGTTATAGTTCTATAGCTGTAAAAAATCTTGCTTGGATTTTTATGTCAGAGGATCTCTCCCTTATAAGTGACTAGTTTTTATCCTCGTCCCGTGCCATTTACAAACCTACAAATCTTTAAACGACATGTAAGGATATTCGCTGGAATGTATTACACGGGATTGTTGTCTCGCATCTTTATGATCGTGTTTCGGGATGAAGTTATTCACAGAGCTCACGCACTATTAGACCGGGAGATATTGACACAAAATTTCGAGTCATTTGTAACAGGATGGCGGTTCTACAGGGTTCTTAGTACGCAATGACAAAAAGAAAAATGATGGTGTGAACGCTGGT
>CAJQZM010033329.1:0-30967 GCA_907164665.1 Colias nastes
ACGGAGATACGATACACCGAAATGCTACAAATGTGGACCCGGCCTAAAGTGTTCATAAAATGTTGATAAAGTTGCCTGTCCCGCGGCAAAGTTTTATTAAATTCGATAAGAGTGCTATCAATGTAACTTTATATAGGTTCCGTACACGAAAATCTAATTAATTTTATTAGGATATATTTATTGAAACTTTTTACGTGAATATACGTCGTACAAATTTACTTGTTTCTACGGGGGCCTTATGAAATCTTGGTTTATCTCACGTAAGTTTTGATAACTTTCATGTTTGGCCTGATCTGCATCTTATAAATTTGATCAAACTAACTAGTTTTATTTTCTCATCCACAAGGGATTGATTATACAGGGACAATATAAAAAGGATACAAGCAGTTTTTTCATTGACAAAGGTGGAGGATATAAAATAATACATTTTACATAGATTTATTGGTTCTAGTGCAATGCTGGTCTACATACATACGGTCTAAACTTTCTACCGTATTTTTAGACAATTCACGTAAAAGTAACGGTGGCTTTTCGCGACACTACGACCCAAGTATTGAGAATAAATATGCGCATTACCATTGTATGTTAAGTATAGAGATGGGATACATCCGTTGTTAACCGATGACCCCGCGACACGTTACCAACAGGATTTGAAACATTAGACAATCTTATTGATTCATGTTTTGAATCGTGGAGGACTGTTTTGTTTTTGAGCTAGGTGTTGTTACGATTCAAAGGTTTGCAGGCCTTATTAAATCGATACTATTACCTATATCTTTATTTTACTTTAGGCATTCATACAAACATACATGTTTGATAGCCCATTTATCGAGGAAAGCTATATCATCACGCAAAGACCAACAGAAGCGGAGTCACTCGGGTGAAACCGCGGAGCGCAGCTAGTATTGTATAATTTAGCTAATAATTTGAATGCAGAGAAGCTATTTACATAAAAAAATTAACTCTGCGTTAGACTTTACGTTTAACATTGAAAAAAGATATTTTTTAAACTCTGACATTTTAGTAATGTAACACTTGTTGGGATATCAAATGACGCAATTTTACGAACAGTTGATGTATCCAGTTAAAATGTTTCCTGTTCTAACCGACACATTTAACTCTGCAATTAGCTAACGTTAAATATACCGTTGACCGTGGGGTGCCGGTTTAAGAATAGCACTTCCCCATCTCCTCCCGTGGGTGTCGTAAAAGGCGACTAAGGGATACATCATACCGGAACGGGCAGCAGCGTTCCGCGATCCATTACCTACCACCAACTGCGCTCGCCAACCCGCCTGCCAAGCGTGGCGAGTACTGGCATTATCCCCTCATGGATAGCACACCACCAACCAGGCCCCTAGTACCCGGCAGCCCCGCTATTCCTGGCTACGGTAGCGGCCATGGTAACGGCGGGGCAAGGGGTGCTAAGAATCACCGGATGAGATCCGGCTACCACTCCACACGACCCCTGGCCCTGGTAACATACAATGCACGCACATTGAGGACGGACGAAAAGATTGTTGAGCTGGAAGAAGAATTGAACAAATTACGATGGGATGTCATAGGGTTATCAGAAGTCCGAAGAGAGGGGGAGGACACGATAACGTTGACGTCTGGTAATTTGTTCTTCTACCGGGAGGGCGACCAACAGTCCCAAGGTGGAGTCGGGTTTATCGTCCACAAATCTCTCGTCAACAACATCGTAAGCATTGAGAGTGTGTCGAGCAGGGTAGCGTGCCTTATACTCAGAATATCTAAAAGATATTCGCTGAAGGTCATACAGGTTTACGCACCGACCTCGGCTCACTCCGATGAAGAAGTGGAGATTATGTATGAGGACGTAAGTAGAGCCATACATACCTCGAAAACACACTTCAATGTTGTGATGGGAGATTTCAACGCAAAGTTGGGGAAGAGAGGCGATGATGAGTTGAGAGTGGGGCAATTTGGGTTTGGGCAACGTAATCCGAGGGGCCAGAAACTTGCTGATTTTCTGGAGAAGGAAGGACTCTTTATGATGAATTCCTTCTTCCAGAAACCGAATCACAGGAAGTGGACCTGGCTGAGCCCGGATGGAAAGACGAAAAATGAGATAGACTTCATTATGACCACGAAGAGACAAATATTCAAAGATGTCTCTGTGATCCATAGGGTGAAAACCGGAAGCGATCACCGAATGGTACGAGGCATCTTGAATATTAATGTCAAACGTGAAAGATCACGTCTGATGAAGTCTACGCTCCGCCCTTGCCATGCTCAGATCCAAAACCCCGAAAGCTTTCAACTGGAGCTCCAAAATCGCTTCGCTTGCCTCGACAGTAGCGTCTCTGTGGACGATCTAAATAACAGGCTGGTAGAAACTATCCGCGCGGTTGGGTCCCACTTTAAAACCCGTAAAGTAAATCCGCTAAAACTCTCGGACCAAACTCTGAAACTAATGGCAGACCGGCGCTCTATGCCACTGCGCACATCTGAAGATGCTAAGTCATATAGGCAGCTCAATAGACGGATATCTAAATCTCTGCGGCACGACATTCGCTCCTTTAATGCTTCAAGCATTGAGGAAGCGATTAAGCGAAACCAAGGCTCGAAAGTGTTTGCAAGAGATATGTCTATTGGGCAGAGCCAGCTGACGAAGCTGAAGACAGATCGTGGCGTAGTAGTGTCGGCCAAGCCAGAGGTATTAGGAGAGGTCGAGAGGTTCTACCGGCAACTTTACACCTCAGTTGCCAAGCCTGTTTCTAGTCCGGCGAAAGACCCAAGAGCCCGACTAACCCGACATTTCACCGAAGATATCCCGGACATCAGCCTGTACGAGATTAGGATAGCTCTGAAACAACTTAAGAACAACAAGGCGCCGGGTGAGGACGGAATCACCTCTGAGCTTCTGAGAGCGGGTGGGAAACCAATCCTCAGAATGCTACAGAGGCTATTTAATTCCGTCTTGCTCGAGGGCACAACGCCTGAAGCATGGAGCAGGAGTGTGGTTGTTCTGTTCTTCAAAAAGGGAGACAAGACCCTATTGAAGAACTACAGACCGATATCACTCTTGAGCCATGTTTATAAGTTGTTCTCAAGGGTTATCACGAATCGTCTCGAACGCAGGTTAGATGACTTCCAGCCTCCCGAACAAGCCGGTTTCCGTAAAGGCTTTAGCACCATAGACCACATCCACACGCTGCGGCAAATTATACAGAAAACCGAGGAGTATAATTTGCCACTATGCTTAGCGTTTGTGGACTATGAAAAAGCCTTCGATTCGATCGAGACCTGGGCCGTGTTAAGGTCTCTCCAGCGGTGCCGTATTGACTATCGGTACATCGAAGTATTGAGAAGCTTGTACGAACACGCCACCATGTCAGTCCGAGTACAAGATCAGTGTACAAAGGCAATCCCATTGCAGCGCGGTGTAAGACAAGGCGACGTGATCTCGCCCAAACTTTTTACCGCTGCTTTGGAAGATGCCTTCAAACTGTTGGAATGGAAAGGACTTGGCATCAATATTAATGGCGAGTACATCTCTCATCTTCGTTTTGCCGATGATATCGTAGTCATGGCAGAATCCATGGAAGACCTTAATGCAATGCTCGATGACCTCTACAGAGTTTCACAACAAGTGGGCCTTAGCATGAACATGGACAAGACGAAAATCATGTCGAATGTCCATGTTGTGCCCACTCCAGTCTCTGTTGGAAACTTTACTCTCGAAGTTGTTGACGAATATGTCTACCTAGGACAAACCGTCCAATTAGGCAGGTCTAACTTCGGGAAGGAGGTCAATCGTCGAATCCGACTCGGATGGGCAGCGTTCGGGAAGTTAAAGAACATCTTTTCGTCCAAAATCCCTCAGTGCCTGAAGACTAAAGTCTTCGAGCAGTGTGTGTTACCAGTGATGACATACGGAACAGAGACGTGGCCTCTAACCCTGGGCCTTGTGCACAAGCTCAGCGTCGCCCAACGTGCTATGGAAAGGGCTATGCTCGGAGTTTCCCTACGAGATCGAATCAGAAATGAGGAAATCCGTAGGAGAACCGGAGTCACCGACATAGCTCGCCGGATTAGCACGTTGAAGTGGCAATGGGCGGGGCACATAGCCCGTAGAACCGATGGCCATTGGGGCAAAAAGGTTCTGGAATGGAGGCCACGAACTGGACGACGAAGCGTGGGACGACCTCCCACAAGATGGACAGACGACCTGGTCCGAGTGGCAGGGAGCCGCTGGATGCAGGCCGCCGGTGACCGGTCGTACTGGAAATCCTTGAGGGAGGCCTTTGTCCAGCAGTGGACGTCCCACGGCTGAAACGACGAAATATACCGTTAATGTATATATTAAAAATGTTAAAAATCTACAAACGATTTTACGTGAAAATAACCATAAGGCTAATTTATCTTATAATTATGGATTTTTTTCTATGCTTTGTATAAACATTAGAATCTATTTAAAAATATTTATTTAAAAGTTTCTTTATTTGTTTATTCAGTCTTAAAAGCTCCGATTATGAAACGATTTTCAACATTCGGTACTAAGGTAAAAATTACTTAGGTACCTACATATATTGATAAATAGGCTAATTAAGAATTTATTAATGAATATTACGTATTTTTTAAACTATTTAATTTTCGGATAATGAATCAATTAATATACCTAAACGTAGGTATACAAAATAAACCAGAATCTACCCCTGACCGAAAATTAAAATATAAACTTATCCATATTTACAATACCTACATAGGTTACTAGGTATGTATTAATTTTATATATCTATTAGTAAATTTAGTTAAAAGTAATGTTCTTGTTAAGGTGAATGTTCCGACCGTCCCTCCATACATTTTTGCACACGACTAAACACTTAACACAGACACTCTTTCTTTAAAACTAATCATTTTATCACTTCTATACAATGAAATGTGTCCGCGATCGACCTTTTTAATCAATAACTTACATTATTTACTTAGAAAAACAACAGTGAAATATCGGCAAAATTCGACACTTTTACAGTAGTGTGCGTGACTTTTGCCAAGCACGACATCTAGCGCGTCGATGTTTAAACATCGCCTTTCGTTTGCTTGGCAAAAGTCACGCACAGGCGATGCGCTAGATGTCGTGCGCATGAATCGCGTTCGTTATCTTATAATTCATGCGCCCAGAAACAAACATACCTAATTCAGTTACAATCCTTTTTTTGTTACGTAATTTATTGTTTAAATTTATTCTAATACGATATTTTTTATTCGTCGGCCAGTTCTACCAGGTATAAAAAGATAAAATTGAAATATAACAGCTCGTTCTGAATCGCGCAAGCGAAATTTTTTCCATACAAAACACATATACAACTTTTCGACATCTTTTATTAGGGCTTCAACGGCCGGCCAGTCGAGTAGGTAGGCTTGTTTATCGTTGGAGGTATTCCACCTTCCTCTCTCCACAATGGTAACACCGACGTGATTTGAACACGCAATCTCTCCTGACACTACCTAATAGCAAAACCATAATTATGTTTACTATGTTATCGTAAATATGTTTTTCACCTTCCTGGTTATTTTCACATAATAAAATATAATAAAATAATAAATAGTGTTTTAGATTTTTGTTATTGTATCTTGTATACGAATTATTCTTACTTGTTGGTTATGAAATGTTCAAATACCTATTGAAATAATTTACTGTTACAAATCATTAGTGTTATTAGTTTTGAGTGAATAGGTAGGCATGGATCAGAATTATTATATGCTACTAACTACTCAAATACATGTTTTGATAAAAAAAAAACAATAGTGTAATGTAATAATAAAATAAAACTGCGTTTTATTGTAATCAATTTTAACATTATTTATTTTCCAAAATTGATGAATAAAATAGTTTACGCCAACAAATATAACTTTTATTTTTATAACAATCATTCATAATAAACCGTAGCAGGTAGCGTTTTGAACAGCGGCAGCCTTGGCGGCTCGTCCTCAGGAGCGCTGGTGCAGTAAACTCCCATAAATAATTAATAATAAAGTTATACCTGCTCATTATTTAAAATCTATCGTAAAAAACTACAATACTAATATCAATAAAATAAGTAACTACACATTACAAATAAAATACATCATTACATACACTCTTGTTCATTTCATAAGTAACGCGCGAAACGGAGCTTACAGCTCCTATGAAACAACATTCAGTACATTGCCTACATACGAAATCCAATAAGAGTGAAAGAGAAATCAGTCCTGCGCGTGAAACAAAAGATTTACTATGGAAAAATAGCCATTTTCGGAGCGTTCAATCAAGCGACGTTGCGGCGGTTGCGCATCGCATGACATGATGAATATGAATACGATCACGAATGCAAATTCGGGGATTTTCTAATTATTGCTAAATAATAATTGAATTCGTTTTGAAATCCATACTAATATTATAAATGCGAAAGTAACTCTGTCTGTCTGTCTGTTACTCAATCACGCCTAAACTACTGAAACAATTTTCATGAAATTTGGTAGGTATGGTAAGTACCTATTTTCGTTGTTTTATTTCAAGTGAACACGGCCATACAATTTTGTCACGAGCCGCCTATGATTGTAGGTACTTTTGTTAGGCTCCTTCGTCGTCGGCTCGTATTGTCACGCGCTATGATTTGCGCGCGGATTTTCTTGTGTTGTGAATTTATTTTTGTATTATTATTATTTTTTATTTTTTTTTATTTTATTGATTCAAATTAAAATATTTCACTAGTATGCATTTGAGACTATATTGTATTATGTATAATTTATCGTAGGTATAGTTATTCTTATAACGCAGTTATATTTTCGGTGGGAAAACAACAATTTGACCCGTGATTTTTCTGAAATATCACCACGTTGCAAATCACATCAATCATACACACGTATGACGAAAGTATAGTGGCTAACATTGACTCATCAGTTCATCACTGAAACCAGTGATAAATCAGTATATCATATTTTATTGTGTTTGAATATTTTTTAAACAACGATATATACAATATTATTATAAATCGGTAAACTACCAAAGTACTTCCGAATTTTCAGACAGACAAACAAGTAGTTTGTTTTATCAAAGTAGGTATCAGTAATTAGTATAGGTACTCTACTCCGTTCACGTCACGCGTCGCGTCGCGTCGCCGCGGCCGAAATCAACAAGTCAAATGATTTTTGTTCTAATTGTATTTTGGTAGTAGTTTGTTTAGAATTTACATATTATCCATTGTATATTTTTTATTTTGTATTTGCTGTAAAATCAAAAAGTGAAAAACTTCATTAGGTATACTGTACGACACCTGAATCTGAATCGCGCAAACGAAATTTTTTCGTTTCACAGAACATATACAACTTTCCGACATACTTCATTGAGGCCGGTCTGCCAATCGAGTACCTATGTTGAGAAACTTCACTTATTCGATGGAGGAAATCACCTTCTTTCCTCCACAGTTGCGTGACCCCGACGTGCATTGAACACGCAGTTTTCTTATACTAGTAGCAAAAATCAAAACCATAATATGTTTACCTACTATATTTTACTAAAAGTCGAGTGCGTCGAAATCGTAAATAATAATATGTTTTTCACCTTCCTGGTTATTTTCCCATAGCACAGATTAGAGAATAGTTACTTCGTAACAGATACATCACTCCCATACAAAAGCTAAAATACCTACGCTATATTTACCTACAAAATGCGCCGCAACTCGGCTGCAGTAAAAAATGTACTCTACGAACACGCACCGAGAAGCGAGTTTCCCGCGCACGCCGCGTGATTGCGTCATCAAACGAAAACTTTAGGGTTGTACCGAGCGCGTAAATTAAACACAGAGTTGCTGAAACACTTAATTTTTTATTGTTAATTATATTTGTTACATTATACAATAAAAAAAATGAAATCTTATTGATAGTAGTTGTTTCCTTCGGTTTCACCCGCGTGGACCCGCTATATGTGTCTCCTGGATAAAAAGTAGCCTGGTAGGTTTGTGAGTTTCTTTGTTACTGCGTGTAACTCCGACACCCGTCCACATCGCAATAACCGGGCATCTTGGTAGCGAGCGCGGGAAACGTGACGCGGGTGCGCAGTCTCGCGTGTGCCAACCAACTGCCGCTTGGGTCGGTACCGACCTACTGTGCGGTAGGCACTTATAGCGCGACCTTGAGCGAGTGACGGAGTAATAGTAAATAGTGTTTTAGGTTTGTTGTTGTAGTTAGGAATAATAATAATTATTATTCTTACTTGTTGGTTATGAAATGTATATTGAAATAATTTACTTTTACAAATCATTAGTGATATTAGTTTTGAGTGAAAATGCTTGGATCAGCATAATATTATATGGTACTTACTTCAAATACATGTTTTGATAAAAAAAACAATAGTGTAATAAAATAAAACTGCGTTTTATTGTAATCAATGTTGACAATTATTTTCCAAAATTATTGATCAATAAAATAGTTTACACCAACAAATATAACTTTTATTTTTATAACAATCGTTATAAACCGTAGCAGGTGGCGTTTTGAAGTTCTGTCTACTCATACAGAAAAATGGAAAACTTGTTTTTTTTTGTAAACAATTTATTACTCATTATTGTTGTAACTTGGCAACTCGAAGCATGGTCGTCCGTCGTAGGTACTTTTGTTCGGCATCGCGTCGTCGTCGGCTTGTCTTGATTTCATTGACACGCGCTATGATTTGCGCGCGGAATTTCTTGTGTTGTGAATTTATTTTTGTATGCTATGCATTTTAATTGAATCAAATTGCAATATTTCTCTAGTATGCATTTGAGACTATATTGTAATAATTGATCGTGGGTAGGTATAGTAATTAATTATTCTAATAACGCAATTATATTTTCGGTGGGATTCAAAACAAAAAATTGGCCCGTGATTTTTATGAAATTTCACCACATTGCAAATGATATATTATACAATTACAATTACAATTATTATAAATCGGTAAACTATCAAAGTAATCACAAACTTGCAAAATATGCTTTTCCGAATTTTCAGACAGACACACAATTTTATTAGTTTGTTTTAGCAAAGTAGGTACCTATACCTATACGCTTACGTCGCGCGTCGCGTGCGTCGTCGAAAACGGTGCGCCCAGAAACAAACATACCTAATTACCTAATTCAGTTACAATCCTTTTTTTGTTCCGTAATTTATTGTTTAAATTTATTCTAATACGATTTTTTTTATTCGTCGGCCAGTTTCAAAATCAAAACCATAGTATTTTTACCTACTATATTTTACTAAAAGTCGAGTGCGTCGAAATCGTAAATATCTTTTTCACCTTCCTGGTTTTTTTTCCATAGTAAATAGTGTTTTAGATTTGTTGTTGTATGAATAATTATTCTTACTTGTTGGTTATGAAATGTATATTGAAATAATTTACTTTTACAAATCATTAGTGATATTAGTTTTGAGTGAAAATGCTTGGATCAGCATAATATTATATCATATAATATATGCTACTTCAAATACATGTTTTGATAAAAAAAACAATAGTGTAATCAGTAATGTAATAAAATAAAACTGCGTTTTATTGTAATCAATTTTGACATTATTTATTTCCCAAAATTACAATAAAATAGTATACGCCAACAAATATAACTTTTATTTTTATAACAATCCTACTTCCTACTAATGCGAAAGTTTGTGAGGATGTGTATCATGTGTGTGTTTCACGCAAATACTACTGAACCGATAACAATGAAATTGAGCACACATATAGAACGTAACTTGGACACATTGAATAGGTTTTATCCCGGAAATCCCACGGGAACGGGAACTATGCGGGTTTTTTTTTTAAATGCGGGCGGTAAGCTAATCGTTCATAATATAAACCGTAGCAGGTGGCGTTTTGAAGTTTTGTCTACCCATACAGAAAAATGGAAAACTTGTTTTACATTCACGCCATCTAGACTTATCTTTATCATTTTTGTATACGTCTGTGTTTCACGATTCACGCCATCTAGAGTTAAATCTTTATCATTTTTGTATACGTCTGTGTGTGTAAACGACCCTGTATGCAATGACAGATGTTATAATGCATTTTTTTACCGAATTGGGTGGATTTTAAGGCAATGATATGACATATTTCAATAAAATATAATATTCAGTAACCGCCATGACTATTCCTACGACTTTAAGGTTTTCCAATTACGCAAAAACTCAAATAAACTAGAAATGTAGAATTCAGCGCCATCTAGCGGGACATTGGCTGGGAACAGATCGTAGCATCCACCTTAAAGTATCTGCTAATTCATTCTTGTAAGTTCCAGTTATGAATGAAAGAACATTCATTTCAAAACCTTCGTTAGTTAATTCTTCCATTTCAATTTAGTTTATGTTTTCCAATATAACAAGACAATACAATCAGATAAGAGCAGAGACTACAGGTATTAAAATACATAAGCTCATAAAATATACATAAACAATGGTTACAAGCCTAGTAATGTTATTACTGATTGGTAGATAGGAAAGTACCATAATTTTCTTTGTAACATAATGTCCCAATACAATAAAATCTGTGGATTATTAACGATTTTTGATATGGAAATGATGTGAATATAATATACATATGAGTAAAGTGGATATTTTTTACATTTATTAAATTGGCTACCTATTTACTTGTAAGTACCTCAGATAGTACGTACATATAAAAAAAAAAAACATAATAACTTGTTTTTGATGCCTTACAAATGTTTTTAACCTAGTTAAAACGGAATAAAAAATTTGCTATTCTGAAAAGCTTTGTTTTAACTTTTTTTAATGAGTGATTTTTTTTTGTAGGGTTTAGATCACAACGCACAATCAAAAAAACATATTTTGAAACTTAAAACGATACCTAACGATAGCATATCCTAATTAGGTAGTTCTTAAAAATAATGTACACACAATTTCCACTTAATTAATCAAACTTGGATTCAACATAACCATCATAATAGGACGTGTAGTTATAGGTATCAACAACCATGGAACGCAAATATTTTTGAATCCTCAAATATTTTTTTGCTAATTCATCGTTCACTCTCCAATGATAAGAGGTCCGTGCCGGCGGAAGTCGTTTTTTCTTTCTTAGACTCTTGAGAGCTTTGCAAAATGTCGTCGAAAAACGACTTTTCGCCCTTAAGTACATTCTGACGTCCCTTCTGCACTTATTTTTTACAATGCTATAGCACTCAAAGAACAGTCCTATTATAAACCTCACACAAGTTCTATTATACTTTAATTAATGCAAACATTGGATTAAAGCAATGTTATTTCTAATTTAAAAACAAACAAACATACCTACATGTTAAACATTTTTAAAAAGAGAAACTCTATTGAAGAAAAGAAACAGTAAAAGCGTTACGATGTAACTTGTAAGTGATAACAAACAGAGATAATGAAGATAATTCTTATCATTATGTGTTTTTCATACACTTGACACCCTTTGTTTGATGTTAAAAATGTTTGTTGACTTCATAAAATGTTGAGCTGTCAAGATATTTTGTACCAACATACCTAGTTAAAAACTTTATTTAAATTGGAGAAAAATGTAACTTCCATTTAAATATCCATATCCCATCGAAAAAGCAATATCGTAATTATTTAATCCATTCAAATGAATTTAGAAACAGCAAAACTAATAATGCATATCAACTTACATTACAAATTATGCATATCCAAGCAAACAGTAGCACAAGTCCAATACACAACACAAACACGAAAACCCGAGCTAAATTTCGCGCCAACCGGGACGCAGCGACACGTCCTTCCTTCCCGGAGTCTGGGAGGGAACTGGTCGTATTGTACTACCCAGTCGGTTAGAGATGCCGGGGACGCAGGGTAGTGAATCAACCCCTAGCTAACATTTACCAAGCTACGTAGCGCCTGTAGTAGCCAGACTCGTCTCAGTTTCGGAGACGGGATTTTTGGAGCTGAATTTTGACTAATTTTTGAGTCAAGATGCACTACGCAACTTGACTCAAGAATCAGAAATTATAGGAAATATTAAATCTAGGTGACCTGTGTCTACTTCGATAGACGTCAAACGAAATCGTTATACAAACAAATATAGCCTAAATTGCTCCGTTTTTAGTGATGATTTTCTAGTGATGAAAAAACTAATAAATTGTTTCAGTACCGAGTCATAACACATATCATAATAAATATAACGGATGAGATTAATTATTTTAAGCCCTTTTATTAATAAAAAAAATTAAATAAAAGCTTTCATGTTTTTATACATTTAAAGATAGACGCATAAAAATCAAGCTCTAAATTGAAACTTGCGGATTTTCATTTGAACATTGTAAAATTTTAACTTAACCCCTCACGCGTCCTACCTATAACATACTGATTTAGTTACGAGCAAATAATGTACGTAGGACGCGTGAAGCTTTAAAGTTAGCATGCGAGAAGTAAACAAAGTAATTAAGGACGGCCATAAACCTAATAAGACCGCGTACTTTGTATATTTTATGAAGAAAAATTGGACCCTATATTTACAGCTCTTTTATACGACACTAAATTCAGTTTTGTTACGGCAAGAGTCAACAAGCTAGATAATGCGGCTATAAAATCTGGCTATTTATAAAATGTCTGCAATGCTGGTGCACTGTGAGAATAATCCCTATCGATCTAGGTTAATTTTAACTTAGAGCGGCGATGGAGCAGACAATTTCGACGTGTAACGTCCGATAGCTCGTGGTTTCTGCTGAAAATGCCAAATAATATATAACAATGGACCTATTTTGGACGTGGTTACACAGCCAGCTATCTTGTTAATTAAAATATAATATTTTGAATAGGAAAATTTTAACGCAGGAAATTCAGCAGTAACTTAAATATCTATGTTAGTGGAAGATGAAGTAAATGAAGCTAATAAAAGCGTGTGTAAAAGCTTGAAGTAGCTTAACTCATATTTTACTGTGACTCGTACAGGTTACAATGAAATATTAGTAGAAATGCATAATTGAATATGAAAAGTTTAAATCTAATCAACACCGTTGCATAGTTTACTTGAACACCATAATTAAAGACATCTACTAATATAACTTTTTTTTTACTAATATAAAAACGAAATTTTACATACGCGTATCATGTACTCTAACTAATTCATTTCAAAATTTATATCTACCTTATAATATTCTTACATGTATGTAACATCTGAGATCATACTTTTTCACTCTTCCTACTATCTCAACAAAATACTCCTAAGAGCCAAAATTACGCGATACATTTCAAGGCGACTATCTCCCTTTGGTCAGATAATTTCTCTCATAGATTCGTTTGACCTTCTGTAGGTCAATGTGCCTATAAGTTTACTGCTGAGATGAGGTTGCCATTACGTAGGATCCTTTTACTATCCCGCCAGCTCCGCAAAGCTAGTATCAAGTGAATTGATATTAAATTTTATAGCGGACTTATACGTGTGGCTAGGGCGACATTTAATCTTTGAGAACGCTGTACTTATTACGGATTAAGACGTGATTAAGGTGCGATTTACTTAAATAGAAATGTATGTGGAATATGGTGTGTAAAACCGTATGAAATATATTCTATATTCAATACATATTGCCATAAATTAAATGAGTTTTCTTGAATTTATTATGTGTATTGATCAAAAAGGAAAACTTAAAAGATTTGTATATATTCAATGAACATTAAATCGCTGACATTGATGTTTTATGGATAAAAATAAAATTTAGTATTCCAAATCAGGACTGCAATAGTTTTTACAATCGAGACAGTAACTATGTAGCAACAAGAAATCCGTTGAATACTCTCTAGACGACTATATTCCTTTAATTTACATCTTCGAATAAAGATGCGGGTGAAATGACAAATTGACGCACGTCATATCATTTTTATAGTCCCGCAGTTTAAACTGGCACTGAGTAATATAAGTTCGATGATGGAGCAGAATACAAAGTATGAGTTGCTTCTTTACTTCAAAGTAATCTAATATTAATCAATGTTCATCGGTGTTTTAGTTAACCCTTCCGTTCTTTAACCCCTAGAGGTAAGGTTAGGAAGATAAGGAATAGGTCATAATTTATGTCCAGTACTTTATTGGCAAATATTCATTTTTATAACAAGTTTGTGAGGTATAAAAAATGTTATGAGCAAACCTTCACGCAAAATAAATTGCGGATGGTAAGAAATTTCACCTTATAAACTTACTTGTATTATTGTTCTACTACTTGTATTCAGGTCAATGTATTTATACCTTAATAATACCTTAAAGTCCCAGGTTAAAATTACAACATCTAAGATTACAACAGAGATAAATTAATTGTATTTGTATCGTATTGAAGTCCTTAAAAATCTACATTACCTTTTGCCTTTTCATTGTTTTCACATAAAAATAAGACTTACAAACACGTTAAAAGCCATACGTTAAGAGAAAATCCATACAAATACATACAGTATTTTCAGGAAAAGAGCAACACTGGAAGTCTTTGTAACATGTCAAGATGCGAGTAGACGTGACAACGAATTTTAAAGTGCACTCTACGTAATAGCGTTCTCGATGCTTCTAAATCATGGTTTGAAGCGTCACATCGCGTTGAAAGACTTCCGACGAAAGACACGCTAATCACTCGCCTTGTAGAACTAGAGGCTAGAGTGTAGCTAATCCCGGGCGCCATGTTAAGCTCACTAAATCCTATCTGAAGCATTCATCTGTGAAACGGAGCGCTTTAATTATATATTGATAAAGAAAAGTAAATGTTACTGTACCTACAGACTCGAGAATGTTTACTTGGGTTTAGTAGAGACCGTGTTTAGCTACTGCAGCTTAATTACGTTTCAGTATCTTGACATTACAAGAGATAAAAAGCTTTTAATTTCGTGTTTACTTCAACAATGTAATTGGGCTTCACACTTTTTACTAGATTACATTAGATCTTTGAAATTACTCTGTTGAAATGAACGTAAAATTTAGTGTGTTCTGTTAATTTTGATTCACGTTCCTAGTTTCTTTAAATTCAATTACGAGTACGTTATGAATAGTGTTGCCGCATAATTTTACATTTAAATTCAATAACTTACACAAAATATTATTCAGAAGTCGCACGATTCCTCAATTTTCCAGTTCTGCATGTCGCGATTCCATCGGGGATAAACTATTTTATCATCCCGTCTTTCCTACGTTATTAATATTTCAGCTGGATAAGCTAGTTGTTTGTTATTTATTTTACTCTGCTACCATACAATAGTTGAATGCATCGTGAGTACATACCTGAAGTCTCGTGCGCTGCTTCCATAAATATGTGGTGTGTCGGTCAGTCAATTAGTCAAAACAATAGGGTACCCTTTGTTTTGCTGAGTAAGACGTCGGATTCGGTACAGGCTTCAGGCAGCTTGTGGGAGGACGTGTTCTAACTTATTAAGTTCTAAGATCTCGTGTGTTGTTAGTTTGACGAAACTAAAAGCTTAGTGACTTGTGAGTTTTTTTTAAATAATCTAGAACGCTAGAAGAACAAAAGACATTATATTGGAGAAGAAATGAGATTTCCTTTTCGCTGTTTCGCTTGCTTTTTAAATACTATCGATATGATGTCATGTTTACATTCTCAGAATAATCAAGCAAAGTCAGATTGGCATTCCGCATAAAAATAAATAAATAGAATTGTATATCGATCAATCCTTCATCGGCTTTATTAGACCAATAATCATCAACAACTTTTGAGTATACTGTACTATTATTTCATGGCATACCTACACCTCAAAGGAAATGATAAACGCTTGAAAGATGATACAATTAGAAACATCAACACAGAAAACTTTATGACTAATTGACAAAACAATGAAAGATATGTACGCGGGAGTAAATGAGTCGTTCGAGTAGAAAATTATTGTTTGTTCAATTAACGTATGAAATTAACTTGTATCGTTTTGCATATACATGTTAGTTAGTTAGACTAATTAAGAACACCCAATTTTACGCCGGTTTCGGGAGATTGAATATGCTACCAGAATATACAGGGATTCTAATGTTGTGTTATAAATGGAACAGTTTTCTAATTTTAAATTCCAAAAAAGTTTACTAAAAATCTTAGTTGTCCATTAATGTACCTACTCATTAATGGACAACTAAGATCCGTTACGCAAAGGAAAAAATAAATATATAAATGTTACATAAAGATATTGAGTACAAAGAAAATATGAATTAAGATTACATTTTTTTGGACATCTATTAATGAAAACATCATAAAAATAAAGACATAGTTCATCTACTATGATGCCACAAACTTATATGCACGTCAAAATTAAACCCACCTTTTTCGCAGGCTTAATAAAACGAGCTATCAAGACCTTTCATAGCTGATTGCGTGGTATTAATTTTGAGTAAATCGTCGGGAGTTTCATACCGTGCGGGGATATGTAAATTCGTACAATCAGAAACGTACCTTCAAATGCTGATTGAGTTGTCATGAATGTTGTATGACGAAATCTAGGACATATCTGAGAGAATTTACAGAACAAGGTCGGTGTGGAATAAATTGTGTTCGTTTAATTAAATTTCTTTAGAATCGTATGAAATTAATTAATTAAAGAAGACGTCCTAATGGATTACCGGGATATGTTATAACATTTGGTTTAATTGTAAATAAAATTACCAGATGAGTAAACCCGTATCCCTTATACCCTTATTACTAAGCGGTCTGTGGCCAACAATGGATACACTGATATTGCTTGTTAATAAAATTTTATTAGGGTGCATACTTATTTTAGCAAATAATATGAAATCGCCAATACACTGCCACGGGAATATATATATACATAATAAGTAAATAATATACGTCTGACAAAATAATGTAGGAGCTCCACGTTCTATTCTCGATGGAACATTTAAAATTGAGGTAGCTCAGTAACTCCCACCAACTCAGATAAACTTTTCTAGACATTTTAACATTCTGAATGATTGAAAGCAAAGAAACATTTTTACTCAGCACGTTCCGCGCCAGAAACTCGTCCATACCACGTCCAAATAAATACTAACTTTAAAACAGCTTGCTGTCGGTCACGTCGTACGTAACTTTTATAAGTGCTGTGTTCGTATAAAGTTTTACAAGCTATCTTATATAACAGTATTCGTAAATACAACGGCGACCCCGAAACATTTCACTTAAGCCAACAACGATAACTGATAAGTAATACTTTTATATCTCCACCCATTTTGGCCGGGTTCCCGGAATGTTTAAGGGATAGCCTGGATATTCTCCAACGTCCGTCTGCCTCATTATCGTACTAGTGTTAATGCTGGGTGCCCGTGAAATCTTTTAGAGGGCACTCCACCTAGTGCGTTTTAATTCTGTCTCTTTATTGCTTGCTTCGTTAACGTCGAGAGGTTATTTGGCTGAATGAAAGGAGTAAGGTTTAGTCCCGAATTAAAATGGGGGAGCGCTCACGAAATTTTTGGCTGCAACTCAATAAACTCGGAATGACCAATTTGTTTTGCGCTCATTATTTAAACAGAAAACAAGAGGAAATTATTTCGTTTTATTTCATTAAACTTATTTGGCAACCCACCTATTTTTTGCGTAGCAGAGTATGAATGAAAACGTTTCAGTTTAAAGTTTAAAGGTAGGTAGGTACTAAATCACTTTTTATATCAAAGGGTGTAAATGAAAACTATCAATGGGATTGGGTGTAACAAAAAATCGATATCATTGATAAATGACGATGCGTGTGTATCGTTATATTGACGGTCTCGACCCAAGCCGTGCTGTTTTGTCACCGTTTATAAAATACAGCCTTCGATACCACCCCACATTATGGATCACTATTTTATAAAAGTCATACCTCATTCCGGTTGGATAGATGTCTATAAAATGTTCAGCTGCCGGCAACAAAAGATCGTGTCTGATGGTCAACTTATTGTAACACCGAGTGGTACAATAGATATCACAGATCATTCGTCCCACGACAACAATAAGCCTGGTATTGTAGGTTTTAGTTGCTCGAAAGATTTGGGCAATGAATGTATACTTTAAACTTTTTATACACTGAGGTAACAACTCTATTTTTTACGCGAATCGTTTAAAGTTTGACGTGATTTATAGTTCGAATATTGAATAAAAAATCTCGCAATATTATATAAAATTTATATTCACAATGCACATAGTAATATTTCATATAAATATTTATTTAAATTTAAATGATTATAATAATATGTTTAACAAATTATAATATACTTTTATTTGCCCCACTTGTGTACATATTTTCTTATCTACTAGGTGCTTCTAAGTCGGATGATAAAAATTTTATTAGCGTTATGGTTCTTAAGTTCTTATGTACATTAAGTTATAAAATTATCGTTTTTATTATTATTTTCTTTATGCATCGCTAATAATGAGCTTGCTACAATAACGACTACTATGCAGCATAAGGACACTCCAACTATATAACGTAGGTGTAAAACTCCCTATATCACGTGGGTCGAAGTTTATATTTTGTCAAACGGTCCAAAACTTCCATTGTTATCTTTAACGCAATATATCAACACATGACGTACGATCGAAAAAACACGAAAGGACTTTTTTAAACCAATCGTAAAAACAACGAGTGGAAACGTTGATACGTTTGTAAGCTTTATACCATCAAATATGTGTTAAGAATTTAGTAATAACGATCCTTAATTTATTCATGAGCTTGAAACCAAGTTACAATGTAATCGAGACAATTACCAAAATGATTTCCAGTATACTAACGGTGATTTATCATGTCGTCAATTGAATTTCAATGCGCGACCACCCGCTTACTTACTAACGATGTCATTCGAAACAATACTGGAAGCACAATGCAGGAATAACGACCTTCTCAGAGCCGGCTATTGATACTACTAGCTAAACAGTCAAAAACAAAAGATGCATATAAATCACAGATTCTACACCACGTAGCCAATTCGGATACACTGTCACGTAATCAAAAAATATCATCATGCTATTGTATACTTTAAGCGTTCACTTTAGAGGTTAAATTTCTACAGCATTTGTTCCACTCCGTTCAATTTTAGTAGAACTGTATTTCCTCGTAAACAATAGCAGTTTTCGGACATTGTTAACTTTACAACCACTACACTATAACATAATCATTGGTCTATTGTCGGACATGTAATTCTCGATGGTATATAGTGGGTGTTTAAAAGCTTTTATTCTACACAGACTAGGCTTTTTGCACATTGAATGACACAATATTTTTACCACGACGTGTGACGAATGGTTTGTTAAAGCCCTGCGAGTATTTAGACCTTTCCTGGTTTTATAACAATTGCACGTTACCTTGGAAGTTTCTTTGTAGAATGACGTCGATTAGCAATGATGGAGCGGTAATGGCTCAGAGATAAATCGTTTATTTATTTGTTTTTATTCAATTCAATAAAAGTGCGCTTTTAATTACTATGCACTAACTTACGGAGTGCACAATAAATAAAATACATAGTATCTATCAAATCCCTACTTAATGCAATAATTATTCATACGAACATTACCATAAACCAAGCCTCATAGCAATAGAAACAAACAGTTTTAATTCAATGCAACCAGACTAATTCGCATCAAACTCCACAATTTAGCCAACAAATTTACATAGAAACGTACAATTGACCGCAACTCTAGGACAATTTGGTACGAATTTGTCTCGCTTTCGCTAAACAGAGGAGGCAGGGTAAAGTTGGTATCCCCGGACAACTTACGTGCTACGCGCCACCTAATCTAATTGCCGCCTATAAGCGGCCCGGTGTTGCTTTGACCTTAGTAAATGCATTTTGTGTGTTCCTAATTATCACCTCCAATTTAACATCATGTTCCTATGAAGTAATGCAAACAGTTTTTAAGATACTTTCTGTGTAATATTTATTACCTCCTAGGTGATGGATATATATTATGTACACAGTAATCATCGTATACACGATGAGTCAAAACATGTAGATTTTTATCTATTTACATATTTTAGTAACATTTATGATTACCTTTCTTTCATCAGACTTCTTCTTCTAAATTATATTACACCCCCTGACCAAGCTCGCTGTAAAGTGTTCGAAACGTCGGGAAAATAATATAATGAATAAATCGCGTTTAAAATCCGTTAAAAAGTCTTTAATTTCTAAACATAACGATATGTCTAATAAATGAATTCTATTCTATTCTAAATTAAAAAGTATTTTTTTTAATACATCATCACTACATAGTATAAAACAAAGTCGCTTTCCCTGTCTCTATGTCCCTATGTCCCTATGTCCCTTTGTACGCTTAAATCTTTGAAACTACGCAACGGATTTTGATGCGGTTTTTTTTAATAGATAGAGTGATTCAAGAGGAAGGTTTATATGTATAATAACATCCATTAAATAGTGGAGAAGTACTGTTATTTTTGAGGTTTCTAATGTGATGTCGTAAAAAATTACATTTTTTCCGCTTACATTGCAAACGCAGGCTGAACCCTACGAGTTTTATCAAAATAATGTAATAAGTATTATACACATTGAAAAGGTCTACAGAAAAGTCCGCGATGGTATATGTCTATCTCTTATGAATAACCCACAATAACTTTTTTTTGTCATTTACTTTTTACGACGAATAATGGCTAATTTTCGATGCGATTTTAACCAATACAGCATTAATCCTTAACCAATTAAATACCTTGAATACATTGTTCATTTAATATAGATCTATATGGCCCTTTACACCATATGATTTAAGTGAATATTTTCGAAGATATTACAGATTTAAAAATTGCGGGACGTAGCGTTTGCGGCGGTACCGGCCGGCCGCCCGGCTATGTATTTTATACCCATGCGAAGCCGGAGCGGGCCGCTATGTTTTTATATATGTACAACGTTCACAATTTTTCTGTAGTGTATTTAGTATCAGCATTGCACCCGTGCGAAGCCGGGGCGGGTCGCTAGTATAACCTAAACGAAACGATGAATATGAAGATTGAAGAAGCATTTTGTATGAATCTTTCACCGCAATTATCGGAGTAGTCTCACGAAGAACATTAATATCTCCAGATAATTATCGCTATGTAAGTTTTCCAACACAACAATGTGTTCGGCAAATAATTTTTCAAGACCCTCCCAAACGTGGGATTGCTCATAGCATGACAGTCTAAATTAACACATCGCTCCATCTACCCTCAAAACACGCACCACAAACTTTCACAAATCTAACGAACCATCCCCTTGCCGATGATAAAGATTTTCTTTTCGTATTTCTTTTTAATAAAACTTTACTTTGTTACGTTATTTCGGCGTAATTCGACGGACAATTTTGATGTTTGGTAACGATTGTATCAATTTATTTTGGGGTAGACAGTGTATTTTTAGGCAAATCATTTCACTCCGTATATTTTGCGCCGTATGATTAACTCTAATGGTAAGAATTTTCGTTTGTTGATAATGATGTTCGTCAAGGATTCATCACAACTAATACTTTAAAGGTAATATTATTTTACATTTGATTAACATTGAGTTTCGATATTTTTATTTCGCGTTTCAATGCATAGCTTATCATCAAACCAATATATTTAGCTTTTAAATTTTGTTAACAAATTTATTAAATCTCTATCAAAGTTACCACAAATTCATCGCAAATACAGTACTAATTAAATTAAGATTGAACCATTTCATTCGCAGAAATCAGACAATACACATATGAGAAACGCAGGGCTATCTGAAGGAAATTTAGGTATCGCGTGGCTCATTGAAACGTAGGAACACGCGATCGTAGCTCACTGAGGGAATACGAACAGCTGATAATTTACTGCCACGCTTTTCTAATAGACAAAAGGTGGTTCTTTGACGCAAATGTTACGTAAGCTAGGTACTGCGTTCGTTTATAGGATCACATTTTTATTCGGGCTTAGATTTTATATTGCATTTCAAAATTTATGCTAAGAGGATTCTTTCATTTAAATTGAAATCATTGGTTTTTGTTAGCTGACATTTCTAGCTCTTACAAACTGATGAAGGGTTAGCTAGTCAAGTCTAATCTATTAATACCTATTGGGACCTATCACTGTACGATATTTTCTTCTTAAGGTAAATGAGAACATTTTTGGTATATTTTCACACAGCATTCACTTAAATAATACAAAAAATGTTTCCATAAAAACGCAATGTTACCTATAATTATGTACACGTTAACTGTAAATAAATATATTTTGAGAACAACGGAAAAGACCTCAAAAGCAAACAGCATGAACAAGCCAATAAACTCATGAAATTACTAAATGAGCGGTTATATTTACAAGAACTGTGTCTTGAAACATTTCATTAAATTCCTTTTAATCAAATTAGAGTTCCGCAGTCAAACAACCGCAAACCCTTATTAATTAGTCCACTTCTATTTGACCGGGCAGTGTCCAAGTTATCTCATTGCATCGTGGTGGTTTTTTCATTGGATGTTAAATATACAGTGCTATAGAATAAAATATAAAAACTTCGTTTCTAAGGATAAAATATTTTAATATTCTTATTTGTTAAATCTAAATTCTAATCTGGATTTAAAAACCTTAAAAAAGCGTAACTACAGAACCCCACTTAGAAAATGAGCTACGTTCATTATGGCTATATAAAATAAAATAACATTTATATTGTGTCCCCATTTATAGACTGGTTTCGTGCAAATTCGGTATGCGGTACTATGTTCTGTTTCCGGTTAGAACGCAAATATTAAACGAATATAAAATTTAATGCATTTTTATCACGACTCCGGTGCGCTTGCTATTCTAGCTATTGTAGCTGAACCAATTTCAGAAAATAACGTTTAAAATTAATTACTTTGGTGGGCGTAAATCTTTTATTATTTCACAAATACCTAAGCTAAATTAAAAGCAAAAGCCGTGAAATTGGAACGATAATTTAATTTGGTACCTTGTAGGTATTGAAAAATGTTTGTTATTTCACCCAGTTAAGCAGATTCTTAATGGTTTGCTTATTTTTAATTGCGATTACCATTAAATTGGATATTAAGATAAACATTTTTTAACTAGATAATATGTTGATGTTTTTTTCTGTTATATACAGATACAGAACTTGTATTTGACGCTTATTTCAAAGTGGTAGCTAATGATAATTGTTGTTAGGTATTAATGTACTTATTATAGAGTAATACAAAAACAGAAAAGGTGTAATAATGAGAGTACCTATTAATTTCATACCTCGCCATTATGCGTCTTCATAAAGTAATACTATTTTGCCCAAAATACATTCAATCATCTCAAAAGCGGTTCTTTCCAAAAAGTTATTTATTTAGTTGTGACAAAGTTGATTTTTGGATAGCAATGTTCGGGTCGGTTTCGCTTGAAGTTGAATGCGTCCATTTCTTCTGCCGCCCATAGTAATGTTTGGCGATTTATCAAATGGCAATTTCGTAATAGATACCGCCGCCCGATGCGACGTCTGATAAAAATATATAAATTGCACAGATAGCCCGATATTCAATTGAGAGTGCGAAATGTTGAGTAATGTCAAGAGTTATCAAAGATTTTTGTTATGAAATTCAGACTTTAGATACAATCTATCGATAGGTATACCTATAGTTACTATTATGTATAGGTAAAAATTGCAAATAATTTTCTATAGTATTTGAGCTTTTTGCTACAATTATAATAATGTAGAAAAGTATGTAGATAGATGTGGTGGTCATCATTGTTTAAAAAAAAGTTATTTATATCTTATTATTCCAGTAAAAGAAGCATTTTCAACTAGTTATAATAAATTTCATACTGATTGGCTGGATGATCAACCAATTTCACCTCAATGGTGTCATTTGTATCATCTTTAATTGTGCATATTTGCCATTAAAACAAGATTAAGTGTTATTTCCAGAAAATATTATGATACTTTCATGATAGCGGATATGATGCCAACCTCAAGAGTAATCAATTTATTTCATACAAGCTTTAGTCCCCAGTTTTGGTTGCATGAATGAAAAATTCTTTATTGTACACCAAATATGATACATTTTATAAACTTAACAATAAATTAATCAATGTACAGTAGGCGGCCTTATCGCTGGCAGCGATCTCTACCAGGCAACCCAAAAAAGACGAGGAAAATAATTAAATTAATCATGGTGGTGCATAATAAATAAAAGTGCACGAATCAGAATAATATATTTATATACTACTAGGTTTCCGCCCGCGGCTTCGCCCGCGCAGTCAAAGAAAAACCCGCATAGTTCCCGTTCCCGTGGGATTTCCGGGATTGCGTCATTTTCCCGGGATAAAAAGTAGCCTATGTCCTTTCTCGGGTATCAAAATATCTCCATACCAAATTTCATGAAAATTGGTTCAGTAGTTTAGGCGTGATTGAGTAACAGACAGACAGACAGAGTTACTTTCGCATTTATAATATTAGTATGGATAACTACATAGTAAATACATACATATATACCTGTATTATAAATATTATATACTTACACAGATAATATAACGTATATATATAAGGACACATACATACATACATATACATACATACATATAAGCATATACAATAAACAAGAGGGTTAACAGTTAGCCTGCGACAGTTTACTATAATAGTTTTTAACTTTATTTTTGAAAGTAAAAATCGATTCAGCACGTCTTATTTCTTCGGGTAACGAATTCCAGAGGTTATTGACGGAGGCATATTTCCTAATTAAGAAATTACCGAAAAGGTTTTATCTTCATGGTGCTGGGGCTTCTTCAAACGTTGCTTCATAGGTTTCCTAGTTTTTGCAATACACATAGAGATACAACATTCGCAGGCATAATATTTATATTTCTTATTGCAAAAATAATATAAAATATTTTATTTATGTTGAGCGGGATCGTGCGTTTAGATGTCATGTAGGTACAAGGTACAAGCAAAGCCGGGGGCAGAAAGTAGATACTGATATTTTAACAATTAAAAAGTAGCATGACCCATTCCAATTTTCATCTTATGTAATAACCTGTTTTAAGATTAGCAATTTTTTTATCCTTTCTTGAATAATAAAAACCTTTAAATGTAAAAGGTCACATAAACAAATCCCTAAAGCCTTAACGGTAACCGGACGTACTTATTTCACGTGCTGGAGATAAACATACCGCGTGTTTATCCGTAATAATACCTTTTGTAACACTCCTTTGTACACTGTTATCTGTTTTATCGCTGTTTCTTTGTATCTCTTAACCAATATCACCAATTTTAAACGTATGCCCGAGCACGTTTAATGTGCTGTGCGTAAGGGCTATAACTGCTTGGCAGGCATTTTTCTAATGTTCCGTTTAATTTGTCAAATCGGTATAGTTCACGGAGATATCATACATACAACAATGGATCTAAATGACTCTATTCCTGACATCTCTTTTTTCTATTGTCATGGATCTAAAAGCGTTGGTGTAATTTATGTTTTTTTTTTTTTAAATCTGTTGATACAAGTGATTTCAATAGATGATAGCTATAAGTTAGTGTCTAAATAGTATATACCTAAATGTAATGGGCCAAAAGCATACATTAAAAAATCTGTTTTCTTTACGTAGAGACATTCATTTTATTTCATCTTGTTACCAAAGTGTCTAAAGCCGCCTTGAATTGCTTAACTACGGACATAACGTTACAGCTTTCAGCTACAAACTTTACGTAATGTGTTTTTTACAACTACCATTACCAAATTGATGAATTTACTTTCATGGTAGAAATACATATTTTATAAACAAGAAAGAGTCTTTACCATTATACTGTAATGATGAACTAATCTTATAAGATACATTACTATTATTGGAATAACATTAATGGTCTACCGGTCCCCACATTTTAATACATACCAGACACCAAAAGCTTCACATAAAACTTTAAATAATATACAACATAATAAACCAAGTAAATTTAAAAACATACCTCATTTAATCCAACAAACAGTCAAGTCCGTTCACATTTCAGCAATTACAAAACACAATACACTGGGACATTAGCGGTACGGTCGCAAAATTACAAGTCAGTTACGAGTAAAATCCCGTAGGCGGAAAGTAGCGGTCCGCCCTAACGTGCACCCTCCACGGCTATCGAAACAGCACTGAGGGGAGGGTCAGAGCCCCCAGCCTGAAGACTCCAAGCAGACGCGCGCATCTCATACCTTAAGCACTCTATATACATAAGTAGCAAGGGCCTCGGTCCTCAAGCTTGCAATATCGGCGGCAGGTAAGAAATGTTTCACATTACTGCTTATAAGGTTTACTACCGTCATACATGTCAAGTGCTGAAAGAAAATCACGTTGGGTTTCATAACAGTGTGGTATAAAAATTTATGTAGAAACCTTGTAGTTCTCCTCATATGCTTGTTTACGTACAGCCTCATTTCTTACTAGAATTTTTTAGTTTTTAGAGCGTCTATTAATTTCATGTTTAGATATCACGATATTTTTGTTCTAGCTACCACAATAAGCTACGAAAACAAGTTGTTAGTTGCCTTAATTAACTTAATTTAGATGTACTATATTTAATTGTTTCTGTTTGGAATAACCGTCTTAAAACTTCTTATTGGCAAATCTACAGGTAAGAAAATCGTTCAAACCATAAAAAAATACCAAACAATCAAACCCAAACGGCTTTGAACAAACATAAATACCTATCCTTTCTACCAATAAAAGTCGTAAATACTAACTAATGCTTCCTACCTATACATAAACGTTCTTACTTCGCTCGGTCTGTCTCAAAAACCAGCCCCTCAAAATGTTCACGAAGAATTGAGTTAACATCGTTACATTTCCCAGCTCGATAAGTGCCTCTCCGCTAATTATTTGGAAACAATACTAGGTTTTTATTTACCCCACAGAAAGATAAATGTACCGCGTCCGCGTCACACGTCACCTCTGCTCTTAATATATTGATCCATTGAAATGTTACATTTTTTAGCCCTAACCTTGCGTTTTTTAGAGGACGCAATTTTGTTTTTTTGATGTGTAGGGGGGGTCAGTGTGAAGCTAAAACCAAGTTTGTGGGGTCGCCACCCTTGTCCCACGGCCGCCATCTTGAAAATAGCGGTTGAAATGGTTTTTACGATATATCTCTTAAACTATTTAACTGATAAAAAAATATCGTTAACATTATTTGTTGCAAATCAAATTCTCTACAACTTTGGTGTAGTAACTTTTAGTCGTAGAACTATAAATAAAAAAGTTATAAGCGAAAATGTTCAGAAATTAGAGCCATTTATATTTTTCAATAAAACTTTTTTTTATCATTTTACGAAGAAATGATATCAGACCATTTTTGTAGATTGTTTTTCGAGGAACAACTTTTATGTACAACATTTTTTCATAACGTCAATAACTAAGGTTTTACAGCGCTCTGAAGTGAGTACTATTTTTCAGTACTCTTAACTATACATATATTGGCTATTGGCTCTTTTCTCATACTCCAGAACAATAGAAGCACACTGCAGAACATTTCAGACCTGCTTTTCGACGTAAAAAAAAGTCGCGCTTCCAGACTCTACCTCCTGGGTGGTGGGGAAAAGATTCAATAATTAATTATTAGTGATATTGCAAAATTAATTATTAAAAATATTATAATAACAAAAAAAACCATTACTGATGACAAATTATTATTAGTACACACATAATATAAGTATACTGTATAGTTCAGAGTACTGAAAATTAGTACTCACTTCGGAGCGCTGTAAAACCTTAGCTATTTAATTAATGAAAAAAATGTTGTATATAAAAGTTGTTCCTCGAAAAACAATCTACAAAAATGGTCAAATATCATTTCTACGTAAAATTATAAAAAAAAGTTTTATTGAGAAATATAAATATCTCTAATTTCTGAACATTTTCGCTTATAACTTTTTTATTTATAGTTCTACGACAAAAAGTTGCAGGATCAAAGTTGTAGAGTATTTAATTTGCAACAAATAATGTAAACAATTTTTTTTTATCAAATAAATAGTTTAAGAGATATATCGTAAAAACCATATCAACCGCTATTTTCAAGATGGCGGCCGTGGGACAAGGGTGGCGACCCCACAAACTTGGTGATAGCTTCACACTGACCACCCCTACACATCAAAAAAATAAAATTGCGTCCTCTAAAAAATGCAACCCCAAATGTAACTTTTCAATGGACCATATAGCGAGGAATTGCGTAGATATAATAAAAAAACTGAAGTCCTCCCAAAATTAACGATGTATGAGTTGACAGCAGTCGAGGCTTATCTCCTGTTTTAATGGGAACGAAAGTAACCTTTCCCTTTTTTGCGGGGAATTAACTATGTTTTCTTTTGCGTAATGAAATGTTTTTTCAGCTGTTTTGATGTATTTATATTTAGGTTATATGTGTTTTTTTTACTTATACCTTTGATGAATCGTTGTTGTTATTTGTCTGTGTTTTAATACTTTGACTACGTTTTGATAATAATTTTTTTTTCCATTTTATGTAAACTGATTGAATACTGTTTTATTACTAAAAGTTTTTTAAAGACATAAATAATTTATAACGAAAGTAAAATATACGCAGTAAATATATGAATTACTTTTTCATGTACATACACAATTGTTCACAATTGATGTCCGACCCAATACAATTATGTTAAGTTCTGGGAAAAATTTAGTACCGTAGGACTTAAATAAATTATTTTTGTATTTTTATTTCAGAGTTGACTTTGCAAGGATAAGGACTATTTTTAATCAGTCGTTGAAAACTCTGCGTATTTTTTACCGAAATTAATTGTTCGCTATCCAGTTTCTTGCCTTAATGACGCGATTTCTTTTATAAAATTTCGACGTCTTTAAATTGAATTAGGTCTCGAATTTTCAATTATTTACCGTGATCTTAGTACGAACATATTTCTTGGGAATTCTATACACTTGCGTGCTTTCCTGACAACCAATCCATTTGCCGGCTTGCCTTGGTCGTGACAGTTCCTTCTGACTGTTCATGTATGTCTCAAAGCCGTCGTATCCATTTTCAAAATTGAATCGGAATTAAAATCTTTTAACGTTAGAAATTTTAAAGAAAATACGGTAATTGAATACCTAGAAGTATCGGTTTTTAGCTGATTAACATAAGTAATAAAATATTTAATCTGATTTATTTCTGAGCGGCAATGAGATTAAATTATTCATTTTTATTAAAAATTAAAATGTAAAGTGTTTATGGATATCACGTCTTGACTACTTTTTAATTGCATCCGTATTTTAAACTTCCTTTTTCTTTTTCTAAAATCCTTAATCATAAATCTCAACCCTCCGCTCCAATAACCTTTGTTAATCCCAGATATGAATAATTGATTCAACAATCCCAATTTTAAAATTAATAATTAATTTACAAGGTGCACTCTAAGAGGATCGTTGAGAGGCTTAAGCGAAAAGTTTGCACTGAACAACCATCGACGTGCTCGTAATCCCACCGTTAACTGGCAGAGCCTGAAAAGCATGTAGACCGTTAAAAATTCGGATTTATATTGTTACAACGGAAAATATTGCTGTCAATAATAAATTAAGCTGATGTCATTTCCTTTGCAAAATCGTGTAATTATTTTCGAATGACATGTAAACCGGATTATTTTACGAAGCGCAAAATTTATGGACGCTTGCTTTTAATTCATCGATTTCGGTTCTTTAATTTCTTTGTTGCGTGGTAGTCACAATAATAAGAGCTTATATAATCTGTATCTCATTCAACGTGTATTAGCAATTAAATTCTAAATGTCATTCAATTTCCAATCTTCAAGCCCCCACATGACGTAGAAAGGTGCGAACTCGGAACAAATTGTGTTAAAATGTAATAGAGATTCGTTTCCCGTCCAACTTTCCTGCAGATTACGAGGCAAATTCAATATTTAAGATTGATTTGGGCAGATGCTTGAAGGCTTGAACGCCTTTGTAGGGTGTAAGATGTACGATACTTTTTCCTTACTTGAAACGTTTTATGGCCGGATCCCATCAATATTTATAGGAAATTAAAACTTATAATGGATATTAGGAACGTTCATGTTTAGGAAGTTTTTATAAAGAGTGAAATTTTCTGTCAATTAAGTATTGTGCTTGGAAAGTAGTCGCGCCTTTTGTTAACTTTGTAAGCGAGACGAATGTAAAAGCTTTTACGGTTCCACCCGAATCCCGAAGAAAAAGAAGTAAAACGCGTTTCATACTTTAAATCGAGAAAATTTACATAATATTGCCGCTCATTCGCCTTCACCGACTTCAGGGGTCTTATGGTAAACGATCCGAGATGAAATTCAGAATATTTCGGAATCGCTAATTAGATACGAGAATAATATAAATCAAACAAAAATTCTTGTTAAAAAATGATTCATTAATTAATATTGCATGATGTTTAACCCCTCACGCGTCCTACTATAACATACTGATTTAGTTACGAGCAAATAATGTACGTAGGACGCGTGAAGCTTTAATTTAATTTGTATGCATTTTGGGGTACTGATTTGAATATGTAAATAGATGTACCGTCTTCCTGAAAATGGCATCCAGAAAAAGCATCACACATAAAACATTTAAGATTATTCTTTGAGAGACCCTCGATTTTCGATGCAAACTGACAGATTTCGGTTTGTTACTGAAAGACCCTCCCTTACAAATGAAGCGTATAATCATGGTGCATGTGTTTGTACGTTAATATAGATGCAACGTCCCGTTCTTTGAGTGACTAAACGGCCTGAGGCGTTCAATTTGCAGAAAAAGAAATCCACAGCTCAATGTTACGCGCCCGACGTCACAGTGCACTATTTGAATTTTCTCCATAGAGGGTGGAATCAATTTAAATTTTAACTCACACTTAATACACCCTTGTTTGGTGTCTAAGTGGTGTGTTTGAGTCACCCTCTGTTTAAAGCGAATAATAAGTTGGGAAGACAACAAGGTCGGTAATTTGGTACGCGAAAACGTTCTGTATCTTGTATTTATACAGCGGTAGAATAAACAACGCACGTTGATCGTTAAATTTTATTTACATCTATACTTATAATAAATCTGTAGAGAGGCCAATTCTGTACATGAA
>CAJQZM010033329.1:41340-55675 GCA_907164665.1 Colias nastes
CATGTGAAAGCTTATTTGACACCGGGTATCCGGCGCCGGCTACCCGGCAACCGGCTTTTAATTACTTTTCGTTTAAAAGAAAAACGTTTCAATCTTTCCGTTTCGCAACAAAATTCTTTCTTTTGTCAAAAACAGCGAGCACGTTTAGCCTTAAAACGTAAACGGAAAAACAAAGCCGATAACCTAACAATCAAGTATTTAAATATTTTATCTAATACTATGTAAAAAATGGTTCAAACTAATGACTAAAAGGAAATAAAAAAAAGAAATATGACTATTATCTTATAAGCAGTAAAAATTCATAAGTACCTACAACTTAACTCAGTTAAATGGCGCGGGAAACTGGGATAAAGCTATTATTATCTGCTGTAGTTACACCATAATAGTTTTATTTGATTTTACAAGGGTGGATTTATCTTAGGGTGTCGTGTGTCACATTGACCGTCTCATGTCACTATTAGGGTCCATAAACGGCAATATTTATAAGGATAAACACAATTACGTGCATAAAATATTACGTACTTTTGTAAGTGCACTATCTTAATTAAAAGCATAAAACGGTAGGGATATTAGGGATCGTAATAATATGTATATTCTCTCAAGATTGCAGACTTAACTTATTAGTTCAACGATTAAGTTAATTAAAAAAAAATTAGTTTGTTACATATAATTTATACTTCAAGATCTTATTTATGGATTAATGCAGATAGAAAGTTAGCAGTAAGCTTCCATCGTTTTGAATACTCTCATGAAATACACGATATTTTGTTCAATTTCTAACCATCGTCATCTAAAATCCTATCTAAGGACTGAAACAACCAAATCATTTTACAGGTCTCCAAAGAGTAACCACTTTCGCTGGCGAGCGTTCCAAACAATGGCTGAAACGCTTCGGCTCAACCAATGAATAGTCCCTGACTACTAATGTCCCCAAGATGTCTTGAGACATTTATATCCGCGCCGAACTCGACTACGTAACGAGCTTTGTGTTGGTAACACACTGGGTTATGTGTATGCTTGATATATATTTTTAGCTAAAGGAAAGTGGTAAGGAAATTGCTGTATTTAAATTCGTGAAGGAACCAGTTTAAAAGTGTAATTTTAAAAATGTGTAGTAGGTACCTAATCACGAAAACATTGATATTGTATAAAAAATAAAAACATTGCAGGTTTAAAAAGAAACAAAAACATAGTAATGAATTACGTTACCGTATAATTGATTAAAAAAATATTTCGACAACTTTATTCCACGAGCAATCAAACGCGCGGAAATGCCTCAAAATTTAAACTTATATTTTTGCAATTTACTACAAAAATTGTCATCATTTAGTCATCAAATCTTTTTTAAGTGCATGTGTATTCCGATGTTTTCAACATACTCAGTACGTTTCTACCCTTCAAATCGTATCAGTCTGTGGCCCAGGGCTGGCAAGAATAACTGAACGCCACCACGTGACCAGCCTTAGAAATTCCTGCGAGGAGAATAGTTTTCTACCAATGTCCAATAATTTCAGTGCATTTGTCGAATTTTAGCACGATCCGAGCAGTTTGTTGTCACGTGATAGTAATCTACAAGTTATTAGCACTAAAGTTTTATCGTATTGGAATCATCTCGCAGTTGGAACGGGAGAAGTTATGAAATGCAGTTCGCACGCTCGAATGTTTGAATGCAGTCTTCTTATTCATTCGGCTGATCTAACTTATAATTATTAAATTTAAATCTAGATAATTTATCACGTTAATAATCTATAGACGCAATTGAAAGGAATAATTAATAGTGTATCGAAAGTAGCCTGAAATTCAAATTTAATTTTCTTTTATTAATAAACCGTTACCAATCATGGCTCAAGCCGGCTATAACTTTTAACTAAACCTCACAGGGCGAGGGCTAAGTAAGATTAACAGCAAGAGACACCGGGGAAGTAATTACAGGCATTATTGGCAATCGATGGGATATCGGTAGATTTAGTACTTACTGGGAGGGATTTCCTATGCTAACCATTTTAACGAAGTCTCATGATTTAAGAAAATGAACTTTTATACGGCTCAATTTATAGTGGTAAGAACGACATTAAAATAGGTTATTCGCATTATCAGCTGGAGTTATCTTTGTCTTCGAATCAATAAATGGTTCCGAACTTTATTCGGAACGAAATTTATTAGTTTGCGTAGTAGTATGTATACATAGTCATCTGTAATATTTGACACAATTATAGATATTAATTTCATCTATGAATATTATTAAAATAACGTTGGCATTTTGAAAAAGCATAAATTATAATATCTAATGGTTCGTATTATGATTTTTCTTTACACTTGTATTTTTACAAGTAGAAATAGGAAAGCAATAATAAAAATCCTCTATTCATTGCTATAATAATTCGTGCAAAAAAAGATCAGTCATAATTATAAGTTTATGCTAGTGGATATAAAATGAAAGAGATTAAAGGCAATTTAACAGGGGAGGTATACACGAAGGTTCTACGAGCCATTGAAAATGGCTGACGAGATAGTTTATGACGTGTGAAAAACAGCCCTATCCGCTGACATCCTGCTGCGCATTATTAGTTCAATTTTCAATAAGGCATTGAAAAGTTCAACGTCAATCTCAAAAATGCAAATTTAATATTATTATGTCTCATGTTCAATTTCATTTTTGTATTCAAATTAATAATCAATATAGTGTATAATATCTGACGATACATTATGATGAAATAACGATATATCTATAAATTTTCACCAGAACAAGTTCATTCTCAGATTACAGAAAATGACTGAACACAAAATTATAATTGTCTTTCTTAAATTTAATTAATTAGGAGTTAGGACTCAAAAAAATTAAAACCGTATTTATTTTTGCAGTGGATCACTTTTGCATTAGTAGGAAGTTTAAACAAGGACAATTAAAACTACAAAACATTGAACGTATATTTATCTAGTCTAATCTTCAAAACTATTAAAAAAGATTAATAGAGATTTCTCAGTTCTCATAAGATAAACATAAATGTCTACACAAATGAAATTAAATAACAGCAATCATCCATATCTATATTTACTCAATAAACCTCATTAAAACACGTATTTACATCCCATTGTATCGTTCAATAAGCATACTAATTGGCAAACATTGAAAGTTTTCCTTGCAAATAAAACGAAAAACATTTTCTATCAAAATGTGGCTGGAGTCGCGCCAGAGATCGAAGCTTCTCGAAGTATTATTTATTACCAGTTGATAATTTGTTTCAATTTTATTTGTATCGATATTGTTATTCTTATAATAGGATTGTCTGCTTTGTTTTCGATTGGATCTCTTCGAGTATTCTTTAATAGTTTTCCTTTGCTAAGAAGATTGTGAGTTATTAAGTTGTAATGGGAATTGCTTATTATTGTATGGGCGGTATTTATTGTGGAAATAGTAATGCAATTTGCGTTGCTATTATTTGCAACTCTGTATTGTATGATATAATTCTATAACAAAAGAAATATCAAGAGCTTTTAATTATAAATGCACAATAGAGTTGTTAAATGGAGCTTTGTATCTACTTTTACTCTAATATTTATTTTTTCTCTTTAATATCTTCTTATTTTTTAATTCCATGACTTATCTTATTTCCGTTATCCTCTATACAAAATATATATTTATTTATACATCTGTTTTTGTTTAATATTTACGTCGTATTTAGGGAGTTGCAACTTAAGGACGCTAAAAGACTAGATTACCCCCGGGATCAATCAACGTTTTAATACCTGATGAACACGAATATGAAAACAAATCTGTTTGGAAATAAAAACAGATAGGTACTTATGCATAATAAAGGAAACATTATGCAATAGGTAATAATTTAGACCATAAATAGCTTATCAATATTTTAAAAGAACCAGAATAGAACATTATATTATCTAAACTAATACCACAGATTATTAAATAGGTACTACAACTAATACTAAGAATCTTAATGATATTTCTATCATCTCTAAGTTAAACAAAACATTCCAACCTACTTAACTACACAAATTGGTTCAGCACATACATGTTTAGTAGCGATTTGAAAGCAAAGCCAATAAATCAAATACTTGTAATGAAACGTCAGAGCACACCGCTCCGGAACACGTTAGGTACATAATATTACAAGTTGTGTAATAAATTTCGTTCAGTCATGTTTATTATGTGAGAAAATGTTTACTGCATTATCGTAAAGAAATACTTTAATAAAGGAGGAGGTCATTACCTCAGAAATTTCCTGTTCCGATTCCGATTGGCGCCATTTTAATTTTGCCCAGTTTTGACCATATTTTGAGATAGTTTAGTTCTTTGTTAAAATATTTATTTTTTAGCAATTAGTATCCTATTTTACACCTATGTACACAGCTAACATAATATTATTACAAATGCTAGTTTCAAGTTTTATAGTAATTACAACTTCATTCACGAAGAAAAGATTACTGCAATCAAATGCAATTAACTAAGAACTGCAGAGAAATTTAACTCCAATTATAAATTTCTTAATAATACATTTTAAAATAAATCTTTTACCTATCAGTTTGATCTACGTTTTGTTATGGGATATTTAGTTTATTATAATATTCTATGAGCGATACATCTGAAAATAATCGCCATTTATAAAGACATGTGAATCGACATACCCTATATTTTCTCCAAGGTAATAAAAGTGATAAATATATTATGTAATAGGTAGATATTAGAATTCGTAATAGTATTTTCATGTCACACGTATTGTACATCTATGAATTACCGTTTAATGTAATTCAGTAAATAGTTAACAACAATATAACCTAAAGCAATACAATGGTACTGTATTTTACATCATTTCATTAATGCTAAACGTTTGTAAACTAATTGTACCTTGGGGCTTTTGTATTTGCGCACTTAAAGTGATAATATTTATTACATTATAAATTCTAACGGGTTTACTGTTTAGGCTCACCATATTTAACAGAAATACATTATGGTAACGTTAATATATTTTAATATGTACACTTTGGTTATACGTAAAAAGATGACAAACGTTTTGGTTATCAATCAACGTAATAGCATTTTACAGAATTAATAAAAACAAATCGTTACCATTTGAATGCCAATTCGTGTTACATACTAAATACATTTTCTGGAAAAATTGTTAGCCACTTCCCTATACAAAAACCATCAGCGGATTCCATCACACCGATCGATCCTCCTACAGTCGCGACGCCTCGTTAGAGCTACGTGATCGCAATCGGGATTGCCTATTTATACACATTGTCGGCCTTAACAGCACTCACGACTGTACCTTCATAACCATTTTAATACGAACCCCCAAATAAGAAAATCACACGCAAAATTAGCTCCGCTTTGCGCAAATCAAAGACCAAAGGTGTCTGGTGGGCTGCGCTGAAAAAACGCAACCAAATGAAGCAGCATTCCGTAAATTTGATCGAGCCTGTATAAAAAGAGAAGCCAACTTAGTTGGACGTAACTCAGGATGAATAGAACTTTTCAGTCTGTCAGTGATTACTTTTTATTTTCGCGTCGAAACTCGACGGTATGCCTGACGGTATTGATCGATCATACCTGTTGATTAAAATTAGCCTATGAAAACCTAGTCTTGATTTTTTTTCCATATACGCTGAAATGAGTGACTGATTAGATGTTCATGGTATGGTGTGAAATAATTGTGACTTTATGTAAAGGAATAATAGGGAAACGCACAAAGAAATAAGTACACTAAGTATATTTGAATTAAGATTTGTTATTTTATTAATTTGAATGATCAATTATAATCTTAATCATATCTCAGCATAGTTGTTAAAGAATCATTGATTGATAACATTTGGTGTGCAACAATTTAATTTAAAGTTGAATAATTCGATAAATAATATTTATAGAGCAGCCAATTTGAACATATTGTGGTTATGTCAGGAATTCCAGACAGCTCCAAACCAATTGGACGCAAAATAACTTGTGCTGAATACTAATTACTAAAAATTAACTCGAACGAGATTCAATTTTCAAATATTGCATTTGCGGCCATAATAACACTGATTGTGCGGCTGCTATTCGCATATTTCCTCTTTATTTATGTTGAAAAATACGTTAATTTATTACTTAATTTAAATATTGGTTTAGTATGTCCAACAAAATTTCATATAGCAATAATGCAGCGGTTTATTTAAACGAATATTCAATGAAACGTAATAAAGTATTCGTTATTAACTCTAGAATCTGAGGTATGAACAATGAACATAAAATATTAATAATACATTTATTGATTTTGTATCATAATATTATGTAAAAAAGCTACAAACACTATGTAGCTTTACATAATTTTAACTTTATAGCTATATTAAAGACATATGATCCATTGAAATGTTACATTTTTTAGCCCTAACCTTGCATTTTTTAGAGGACGCAATTTTGTTTTTTTGATGTGTAGGGGGGGTCAGTGTGAAGCTAAAACCAAGTTTGTGGGGTCGCCACCCTTGTCCCACGGCCGCCATCTTGAAAATAGCGGTTGAAATGGTTTTTACGATATATCTCTTAAACTATTTATTTGATAAAAAAAATTTGTTTGCATTATTTGTTGCAAATTAAATTCTCTACAACTTTGGTGTAGTAATTTTTAGTCGTAGAACTATAAATAAAAAAGTTATAAGCGAAAATGTTCAGAAATTAGAGCCATTTATATTTTTCAATAAAACTTTTTTTTATCATTTTACGAAGAAATGATATCAGACCATTTTTGTAGATTGTTTTTCGAGGAACAACTTTTATGTACAACATTTTTTCATAACGTCAATAACTAAGGTTTTACAGCGCTCTGAAGTGAGTACTATTTTTCAGTACTCTTAACTATACATATATTGGCTATTGGCTCTTTTCTCATACTCCAGAACAATAGAAGCACACTGCAGAACATTTCAGACCTGCTTTTCGACGTAAAAAAAAGTCGCGCTTCCAGACTCTACCTCCTGGGTGGTGGGGAAAAGATTCAATAATTAATTATTAGTGATATTGCAAAATTAATTATTAAAAATATTATAATAACAAAAAAAACCATTACTGATGACAAATTATTATTAGTACACACATAATATAAGTATACTGTATAGTTCAGAGTACTGAAAATTAGTACTCACTTCGGAGCGCTGTAAAACCTTAGCTATTTACTTAATGAAAAAATGTTGTATATAAAAGTTGTTCCTCGAAAAACAATCTACAAAAATGGTCTGATATCATTTCTTCGTAAAATTATAAAAAAAAGTTTTATTGAGAAATATAAATATCTCTAATTTCTGAACATTTTCGCTTATAACTTTTTTATTTATAGTTCTACGACAAAAAGTTGCAGGATCAAAGTTGTAGAGTATTTAATTTGCAACAAATAATGTAAACAAATTTTTTTTATCAAATAAATAGTTTATGAGATATATCGTAAAAACCATATCAACCGCTATTTTCAAGATGGCGGCCGTGGGACAAGGGTGGCGACCCCACAAACTTGGTGATAGCTTCACACTGACCACCCCTACACATCAAAAAAATAAAATTGCGTCCTCTAAAAAATGCAACCCCAAATGTAACTTTTCAATGGACCAATACATAAATTTAAAAAGTGCGTGGCACTATAAAACCTCACACATGTAAAAAATCAGTTTTGCTTAAGTAGCAATATCAATACTTCAATCAGGGGATTTTATCCAATACGCATCGCGTGCCTAACGCATGTTAGAGAGATTCTAGTGACCTCCTGGGAGGTGACCTCTTTTACCGTCATATCCCTAAGTGATACCATTCTAGGTTATTGCGTAGCGAAACCGATGTGTTGTATTGCATATTATGAATATGGAAACTATATGCGATATACCTATTTGTTTTGAAAAAGGCATGGAAAATATTAAAATTTTGTATTAAATTTGACCAAAGCATGGGATATAAATGTACTGTTTTAATCTCAAACAACATTTCATAGTTGTTCTTGGAATAAATGATATTAGGATATATTTTGCATCAAAACCTAGCTTACTTTCAATTTTACAAGTTAAACAGGTACTCATTCACAAAGCTACCTATTACGATACCGTTGATTTATTTTATCTACAAGAGTTGATTTATACAAACGAGCTCTTAAATAAATGAACACCGAAAACAAAGTCGCAATTCACGAAAGCTTACTTTATCACAAACTATTTAAAACATCTAACTTTCAGGCCCTAATCCGCTAATATTGTCTGATCCAAGGCATCACGAGCGTCTGCTATCTTTAAGATAAAAACTCAATTTTACGAGCAAGTTTGCAGAGCTTTATATGCTTTTAAACGCTAGCTTGTAAGACACCCTATTACACGACAAATCCCTTGATAGTTGCAACTAGTTGCAATGTCAACCTAAGCGTAGTTAAACATACGATATTTCTCCAAAAATAAGTTCACGCTAATATGACTTTAGTTCCCAACGCAATAAAGTACATGTTACAAAAAATTATATGTAAATTTAGATTGGTGAAAAGCGTATAATATAATAGAGCCACGTGGCGCAGACGCATGCCTGTTTAATCTCCGTCCCTGCCTTTGAAGTGATCATCCCCATGTTTGTCTAAACACATCGTTTAATTACAAAACCATTAATGTTGGATTATTTACAGAGATGCGTCCTCAAAGCGTAGTCGACTTATATGTTGAGTATTTAGGGAAGCCGCAACGATACCTATTATTTTCCCATTTTAAATCGATACAAGCATCGATTAGACGATCAGATTGAATAAAATTTAACAAATATTATGAATAAAATTAAACGATGTTTCCAAAACGCGTACACACTACGATAGGAGAACTATAAAATGTTATACAGTATATCAATATGAAAATAGCAATCGAGAAATAATACTGACCTTTACTGCAATTTCTTTTCTCTTCCATTGGTTTTATTTTCTGCATCTTACATCTAATCCATTGTTTTGCAACAGGAATTCACAGCACAAGAAACACGCTAATCACTTATTATTTTAATTTTTATTAGATAATTAAAGGACAAAAAGCCTACATCTTTTAAAGATGTCTGCCTGTCACAGACTGACATGCGCGATAGCCTAACCTAGACAGCGTGACGTCACAAGCTCAAGAAGAGGGTAGAATACGATAGTACCGAATTGTTCAAAATGTAGAAGGCTGAAATGTATTGTTGTGATAGAAAATACATTATGTATGTGAGTTTTGGTATTCCATTTGATAAAAAGGTTGTTATGATATTGTTTTTGGATTAAAAATTATAATAATTGTAGTGTTGAGTATGGTCAACTAACTATAGTTTTATAGTGATTTATATTATTTGTATTAATGGAATAAAAGGTAATCGTGTAACAGTTACTAATTATTGATTTATTGCAAGTATAAGACGAGAAGTACAGATTACTAAAAAGTTACTACCTATGTAACCAGAAGGCAGACATACGGAAAAATGTAATCTACACTCCAACAAGGAAAACCAGTTTTTGTCATCTTGCGAGCCTGGGTCAGTTTATATTTGTATAATTTCCGTACAATTACTCTTTATATACCTTATTATCCATTGGTTTTGTAAAATGCAAAAATATTATGTACTTTCAGATTTTCAATGCCTGTTGTTACCTTTTCTTGTATATGTATAATTGAATCTCTACCCATGTTAACCCAATTACAAGTAAAATCCGTAACTTAGCATAATTATTGTAATTGTGTCGTATAATAACAATGCTAATTCAACATCTGAGTTCAGTATGCTAGTGGTTTGCGTGCAATTAGGGAGATTATAGCTCGGAGTCGCGACGGATGCCTATTAAACAGGCGTTAGGAGTTTCCTTCCTCGATAAGCGAGCCGTGACGTTCCCGGCATCGGAAATTATCGGTGAAGATTGTTTATTTAATTTTATACTTATCGTATCGATAGCGGGGAGAATTGAATTTTATTCAGCCTCCGTTGGCTGTCTCGTTGTGTGCGTCGACTTTTTGAGTCTGTGCTCACAAGGATAATAAATCCTTGTTTTAAATGTTCTAATTTGATTGATATTCTCGATATTTATAAAATACAATATGATCGATGGGATATTCTAATGAATTATATTGTACTAGATTTCCGCCCGCGGCTTCGCCCGCGTTTTCAAAGGAAAACCCGCATAGTTCCCGTTCCCGTGGGATTTCCGGGATAAAACCTATCCTATGTGTTAATCCAAGTTACCCTCTATATGTGTGCTAAATTTCATTGTAATCGGTTCAGTAGTTTTTACGTGAAAGAGTAACAAACATCCATACATCCATACATCCATACATCCATACATCCATACTTACAAACTTTCGCCTTTATAATAGTATTAAGATTTTATTGATTTCTACCCATTATTTAAGCTTCAATATATGTAAATATTAACATCGTATAAACGGCGATATAAACAGTATAAAGTACGCATATAAAAGCCCCATTTCAACGATAAACTCTCAAACAAAATTCTCCATTCTACGAACAAAATAAAACGAGCCATTTTCTCTTCAAATACCAAAGATACTTTAAAAAGACCGCTCAAAATGTCATTGAAAAACATCGTAGTATGCACGTAGCGTTATCTTTACGGAGCAGGTAACAAAAGTAAGAAAATAGAGTCGGCAAAGCAGTCTTGGACATCAAGAGACATTATTCATGTTTATCGCTGCACGCCGGCCCGAGGATTCCGCAATTAGAGGATTTTTCCTTCATTCCACTTAAATACGGCTTTAAAATGCTCTAAAGCACGCTTGTGGAAGTATGAGTCGAAATGCGCTTATGTGATTATACGGGACAGGGATTAAATTTTAAATGACCACTGGAAATGTAAAATTCCTCAACGAAATTAATTTATTATGAAGCGGATAGTTTTGCAAATTATATGGGTTCGTCATACTTTGTAAATACATTTTTTTCGGTTTCGCATTCTAATTTAACTTTGCCTTAACGTTCTCTATATAGACTAAAGTTTCATATGGATGTGATCGGACAATGTAACAAATAAGAGTGTATAAAAAACAAATAGGTACGATGAAGTTTTATCATTTGAATTGAATCTCCTGCAACCCTTGATTCCCTTGAATTAGATTTTTAACATAAACACAACAATTGGCTTCGACAAGCTTTATTAAAAACTCATTTAGTTCATAATCTTACCTATAGTTCATAATCCTTAGATAAAATATATGAGATATATAAGAAAATGTATAATTTAAACCTCACAAACACAGTGGAATTTACATTACATTACCATTATTAGGTTCAAAATTATTGTAAACCTATTCTTAATTAAACTCATTTTGGTCTTAGAGTTTATTCACAACACGTACGCAAAACACAATCATTTTAAACACCCAATCACCGTTTCCAAAAAGCTCTAAAAACCGTCACGCTCTCTAATTAAAACAAGAACAAGGTTCAGCAAAGTAAACAAAACATTCGACAAAGATAGAATATTAATGTACCTACAGTGGACCTCGCTAAGCCGCCCAATCCCTTTGCTGTAGTGCTGAACAGATAAGCCCAGGACTGCGATTGCGTCTGAATGGATTAGACTTTGTTCGAGCTGAATTATTAATTAGATAGACATTAAAATGCTTGTGAGATTCTTTTAAAGACAAAAATTAATGTGATTATTTAGTACATTGACGGCATTTGTAGCTACGGAGTTTTGTTAATTTCGTTTGAATTAAACCCGGAAATAATCCTTAAATAACCACCAATAGTTAAATATTGTGTTATTAACTATTTAAATACACATTATACTTACTCACAATAATTACCCGAGAATGCATAAGGATTATGGCATTGTCTGTATTACATCACTTTTTATTACAAATCAATATCTGTTAACGATATTTTACGGTCCATGTAACCGTAGATTTGATCAATATATACTATATAGGGTTGAAGGGTACCATAATGTAATTACCTGAATCGATAAGCTCACCCTCAAGGTACGATTGAAAAGGCAGAGTCATGGTGTATTTACAGTTTCTATGTATTATAATGGTTTGCCCTGCAAGTTGAGAAATTATCATGTAGCATCATAAAGCAAAAATCTTAATCTAAAGTTGATTTCAATAATTATACAAAAAAATATGAATGTATTGTTGTAATGTATTTCAAGAATTTACGAATTTCACAATATCATGAACCACATCTTGTATCTTAGTATTTATAGGATCTTTATATTTTAATGATATAATGAACGTAGTTAAACGTATATCCCATTATCTTCATTACAAGACAGAAATGTCTGCAAAAGCATTAATCCATATTATAAGAAGCTGACGTTCAGCTTACGCAATACATCCACTATCTATTTAATGTCGCAAGTATTCATTATGGCCGCAAATATCCAGATCACGACCATAAATACGTTTGAAATGAATAACACCATTCATCATGACCGGCTAAAGGGATTTCCGGGTCTGTTCCATTGAGGATGGAACAAAATCTTTTCACGCCTCCGCCCCTTGAGCTGCTGTAGGACGCTTTCAAAGCGACGCCAATAAGGACAGACTTTTCATTATGATCCTGTAAATCTTGGAAATATAACCACATGGCTGTTTATTACAAGATTCACGCAACGTTGTATACTTATTCACACATTAAAATAAATTGCGACATCATATTTTGTTTTTTCATTATGTATGCCTCTGTTCTATCACGTCAATATTATGTTTCTCTGGTTCTCAATTGTTAAAAAACTAACAATTCTACCGAACAAACTACTCCTTACTTAAACCGCTTACTTTTTCATCAAGCTACACGATATGATTAATAGATGGGATATTAATTAATTTCATGAATTTAAATGTCTCTTGGGATTTGAGTACAAAACTCATAGAATAAGTTTTTTACATAGTTAAAATAAAACCTTTACATAAATCGAAACACGATATTAACACACACGTAGTGGGCAAGGTTAAACCTAAAACATTGATTAACTTATCGATACATTTCCCGTTCGAGGTCACCGACCTTGACACCTGAGCTTCCCGAAAACAAATTAGAATCGTCTGTAAATAAGCGTTTAATCAGACGTATTATATTCACAACAAATAAATACCGGATCCCGTCTGAACGCTCAAATAAAGGGGTCGGATAAATCTACGTTATTGGTACTAGCGTACGGGCTTCGGGGGTTTGAAATCCTAAATATACGAGTATTTAGCATCGTCAGTTCATCCCTTATTTACGGTATTCATCAATGTAAATAATTCCGTGAACGAACACGCCGCAGGATTAATTTGAGCACGAAAATAACAATGGTCGTCGAGTTTGGAACTTTGTGAGTTGATGGACACAGTTTATACGGAATTCCGGATTACCTGCGAGCGGGTAATGAGGATCATGTTAACTTTCGGTTCCATTTCATTATCATTTTAGTTATATATTTTACTGATCTTTATAAAAATAGCCTAAAAATGAAGAAGCATTGACCGTACAATACCAAAGGATTTCCACGAAGGGACGTTTGAAAAATTTTCGAAAGAGAGCCCAGTTTATATAAATGAGGAAAACAGTATGAATCACGTAATATCCAATTCATAAGTCCCAAAATAATATTGTCTTTGATCACAGACAGACAATAAATCACAAATTTACATATTATTATAAATCTAATTTATTCATAGACATTCGTATTAGTTTCATGATCAATAGAATGTTGTGTATGTTTATTAAACTTAATATAAATTGGAAATGCTTCCCACTCAGAAGCCTACGTTTACTCAATTATAATAAAACTTGCTTTTACTTATAGCTTTTCCACGTAGAAATAGCTGGTTTTATATCGATTCCAATTATTATTTAGAAGTGTCCTTAGAAATAGTAGCGTTGGGAAATTTTACAGTAAAGCCTTAATTATTTTCAAGTAAAAAAGGTACTAGATTAGATAAATTTTTATATAAAATACCTATCTTATATACATTTTTTCAAAGCGAACTTAGCGACTTCGGCAAATCGTCAATATTTTGCATTAATTTACGCTGTGATATGCCATATGCCGTACAATATTTTAAATGTTTCAGTAGAATTAATCAGCTAGGTACAATTTTATTTACATAAACGATACTCAATATTCATCAATCAACCATCGTAATTAAGATAACTATTACTGCCAAACATAAAATGCTTTTAAGATCCTATAGCACGGTAGCAGGTATTTTCCACAAGGCCATATATCGTACCTTTCACGTGTTCGTACGACAAAACGACCCTACTTGATTTATCTCACATTCACTCGGCATCGGGACTCAAATTGCAAACTTTCACCACAGTTGACAGATATATACTACGTACATACAGTTAGGAAACTAA